>BTPG01000006.1:29811998-29864498 GCA_036245525.1 Semisulcospira habei
GCTTGGCGATTTGACAACGAGAGTTCACGTATGGCAAGCGATCAGTTTGGCGCATGGACCATGGCAGTTCAAGTGTGGCACCAGATCAGCTTGGCGCATTTACCGTGATAGTTCAAGGGTGGCACCAGATCAGCTTGGAGCCCTCAGGCGCCATGCTGATCTGGTGCCACCCTTGAACTATCACGATAAAGGCGCCAGGCTGATCTGGCGCCACCCTTGAACTGTCAACTCATGGTCCACCAGCCTGCCACAAGTAGTGAATATTCGCCAGAGACCTTTGAGGTGCCAAGATGATCTAGTGCTACCCTTGGATTATCTTGGTACAGCAGTCCCATATCAGCTGACAAAAAAAAAAAGAATAAAAAAAAAAAAAAAAGAAAAAGAAAAAAGAAAAAAAAAAAAAGAGAAAAAACAAAACAACAACAAACATCAAAAACAACAAACCAAAGAAACAACCTTACAAACAGAGCAGTCTGTTCGTATGTACAAGTATTAAATTTCGACAGCAAAGCTCTTGGTGCGTGCTTAGTCAGACCATGATGTTGGATATCCGCCCAAAAGGTGCATCCATCTTTTCAGAAGGAAGCTGTTAAAAATCGTTTTCTTTTTTAATCTTTTGTTTTCTTCTGTTTTGAATTGCGCCGTTAGTCTATGTCTTATAAGTCTGATTTTGATGTGTCTTTTAAATAACTTATTCATAACATTGTTTTTACATTTTCATTTATGTTTTTATTTATTAATGTCCGTACATTTCTTCAGCAATGTCGTATTTAAATACTCACAAACCAGATAGGTGAGGCTAGCGCTGGCAGAATTGTATAACAAACCAAGGAGAATTACTCAGCGCTGGACAGAACAGTTAGTGCCCCCGCCTATCAGGCACCCATTCGCCAGCCCACAGAGAAATACGCAGGTATAGAACAAGACGATCATCTACATCCCTAAAAAGGATGCATCAGGTCTCTTATATAACCCATGTCTTTCTCCGGAACTTAGGAAGTAGGCAGGAGAAACATACATACACAAACACGAAGGTGCATTACTATATGTGGTCGGATAAATACCCTGAATTCCCACAGTAGATGCACAGAACATTACACAACAATGTAACGATACAAATTTGCCTCGAGTTATACTGAGATACTCACAAACCAGATAGGTGAGGCTAGCGCTGGCAGAATTGTATAACAAACCAAGGGGAATTACTCAGCGCTGGACAGAACAGTTATTTCTCTGTGGGCTGGCGTATTTCTCTGTGGGCTGGCGAATGGGTGCCTGATAGGCGGGGGCAGGGGATCTAACTGTTCTGTCCAGCGCTGAGTAATTCCCCTTGGTTTGTTATACGTATTTAAATAGAATGAAAGCTTCATAAGAAAGTCAGTAAGACACTTTTTAGAAACAACACATAAAAACCCACTGCACTGTGGATAGCAGATCCGTCTTTAGGGGAAACAGAATGCATTTATTTTTTAGTTTTCACATTTTTCATATTGACGTCCATTTATGTTTGTGCGTTTCCGCGTTTATTCACACGCTTATAGACATTTCTTGTGTAGACGGGAGTTGTAAACAGGTTGCTTTCAAAAGACCTTACCCAAATAAGTGTGCATATTTTATTATTACCGAAGACTAATGTCTATATTTCCCGGATAGGGTATTCATTTTGCACCTGGGCCGCACCCTTGTATATAGTAGGAGTTAAGTTAAAGTACCATTACGCATAAATCTGAAGATTTATTTCAGCACCATTTGTGTTTGTTATTCTTTGTCGACACACCTAATACACTTTAACAGCAGCTGGGACACGCAGCAAAAGCACACGCGTAATCGCACTTATGTATTCTGCGTACCAGTAAGCGTGTCAATCTATTTTTAGCTATTTCTTGTACTGATAGCGTTGTATTCATAGAACGGAGTGGAGTCATTGTCAGCCGGTTACTTGACACAAAGACGACATGTGCTGAACTGGATTGTCCTGTGTCTAAATGAACCGCAACCAGACCTGTGTGTAGCGTTTCGTGCAAATATGTTACAGAAGTGTATCTTTGAACAGCTGCGGCGGTAGCGGGCCTTTAATCCCTTGACTGCCGAGAAAAACCGAACACGACCCACTGACTGCAAGAGGCATAGATCCTCATAAGCCCCCGAAGTTGCGGGGGCTCATGAGGATCTATGCCTCTTGCAAATGTGTTGTGCTTGATTTTTTTCCCTTTCTCGGCAGTGAAAGGGTCAATACTGGCCAGTGAGCTGGGTTGACATGGGCTGTAGTTGGCATGCATACAGCCGTACGTGAGTCAACTGAGGGCGCAGTCGTTACGAGCACAATTCCCTTACTGGCCTCTTATTCAGCATATGCTGTGCTAGGATCAGAGGAGTTCAGTTGCGTTAACCCCTTGGTGGCCAATAATCACGCATTGCGTAGTGAAGCCGCTGCACACTGACCGACACTCACGCGAAGAGGACGATTAACTCATTCAGCCCGGCGGCCGTGTTTCCCACATTTTGGAGGCGTCATCTAATGACTATGCACCAGTTGCAGGACTAGAAGGATCGACCATGATAATTCAAGGGCAGTGCCAGATTAGCTTGGCGCCGACAGGCGCCAAGCTAATCTGGCACTACCCTTGAATTATCATGGTCGACCCGCCTCCTGCCGTAGTGCGTCAGGGCTGAGTGGGTTACGCGGGACCAGAAATAAGCACAAGTGAAGAGCACTGACAAGGGACGTAAATCCTCATGGGCTCATTAGGGTCTATGTCTCTTGCGGCTGGGTAGCGGTCGCCTCGCCCCGGCAGCTAAGGGGTTAAACCTCAAAGGGTCGTGCCTGATTAGCTCGGCGGCTTCACAGGCGTCAAACCAATCAGGCACTACCCTTGACAAAAAGAGGCATCGCAGCTATCACGGGCGATCATGCCACTTTCTTTGCTGTTGGCCGGGCAAGTGAGAGATCTAGCGAGACCGAAACATTTGACTAATGATTACCGCGTTTTGTGCTGTGCCTGCCCCGTTTCCTGCTAGTGTAGAAGGAAGTGTCATTGAAAAAAATATCTACCCCCTGTATCCGCAATAGATACATTATCCACCAATCACGGCGCCGCTTACAATCGGCTTTCCAGCGCGTATGCAAATAAGATATACTGTGGGTGCGGAAAGGGTTTTTTTTTTTTTTTTTTTTTTTTTGGTGGGAGAGGGGGGAGGGAGAGGGGAGGAGGATTGGATCGGGTGGGGTGGGCGTGGGGAGTGGTGGGTGTGGCCGCGCGGCTCAGAGGCGTGGTCAGCGGGTGGTGCTGAAGGTGGTCATGGCTATGGTGATGGTGGTAGTGTGTGTGATCGTGTGTGAGTGTATGTTCTGGGGTGGGGAGCGAGTGGTTGTTGAGATGTATAATGTGTGTGTGTGTGTTTCAGTGTGTGTATGTGTGGTGGTGGTGGTGGTTGTGGTGGTGGTGTGTGTGTGTGGGGGGGGGGGGGAGGGGGTAGGCTGGGGGAGGGGGGAGTGAGTGGTGGGGGTTCGGCGGGCGGTGACTAGGAGATGGAGGTGCAATGTGTTACTGACAAACGAGTGCGATCGTATCCTCTACAGTTCGCGCCAAATGTTTACACGTCTTTCGCAATACCATTTTTGACGCTGCCATTTGCGTTATGCCGTTCAGTGGCGTAGGAAGATTAAATTTTTTTTTTTTTAAATTTTAGGAAGGGTGGAAGGGGGGGGGGGGCGGAAAGGGTGAGGAGTGAAAAGGGGGGTGGGTGGGGGGTGGGGGTGGGGGGGGGGAGGACGGGGTATGGCATATTGGCCCAACCTCCCGACCTCATAGAAAATTAGTTCTTTGGCTGTCGGTCACAGTGTCTGTCGCTATTCTTTTATCCACTAACCCAATGCGCACAAGGTCATTCGGCCAAAGTCGGCCGCCTTTGGCCCGCGTACGGACGTGCTCGAGCCAACGGCGGCCGACGTCGGCCCGATGACCTTGTGCGCATTTGGAATTTGGACAACCAAAGGGTTAACATGACAGGGAAGGGGGTGGGGGGAGGGTGGTGGGAGGAGGGAGCACGTAATCAAGCGAGATTGGCGACAAATACAGAGAAAGTCTCTCTGCCCTGTGGAGGCAAAAAGGCAGTAAGTCCGTCTGTACGAAAAGCGAGATTTTCATTACAATGATAATTCGGCTTTTCTATTAAAAAAAACATTTAAAAAAATGGACTTACAGCCTTTTGCGAATGCGAAAAAGTAAACATTAACCCTTTGGCTGTCTGTAGCGGTTTGTGTCGCCATGATTCCTGCAGGAATCATGGCGACCAAACCCGCTAACGACAGCCAGAGGGTTGACAGTTGTGATCATTGTTACATTATACACGATGCTCATTGTGACAATAGCTATACTTAGCAACACGACAGTAGGGCGAGGAGGTTACCTTAAAGTACCATTACGCATAAATCCAAAGACACATTTCAGCGCCAGTTGAATTTATTAATCCTTGTCGACGTACCTAATAAACTTTAACAGCAGTTTGGACACGCAGCAAAAGCACACGCGTAATCGCACTTATTTATTCTGCGCTGCCGTTACCGCGTCCATCTATTTTTAGCTGTTTCTCCTACTGATAGAGTTGTATTTTTAGAACGGGGTTTAGTAATCGTCAGGTTACTCTATATAAAGACGATGTGTTCTGAACTGGATTGTCCGGCCACACACTCACAACAGAACATGTACTCCTAGACTGCCCAACCATAAACCACGCCAGAGCTAGACTAGAAGACATATTAAACTCACCCCTTACACTGGAGGGTCTCATAAACCCCACCCCAGACACCTGGCACACCACCACAAGCCACACAATACAACTACTTAACAAACACCCCCTGATCCAACACCTCTAAACAAACGACCCGTCACTGACAAGAACGAAGGAGACTCAACTCTCCACACCCACCACCCCCACGACTTCCCCCCCCCCCCCCCCCAGGGCGCGAGCGGCCATGATACTAGATTAAAAAAAAAAAAAAAAAAAAAAATAGCGATGCGCGGGCATCAGCGACAGACAGCCAGAGTGCCCCACCCCAACCCCATGGCCCACCCCTCCCGGACGAAATCAGCGCCAGCTGGAAGTCCTTGTCCCTTCAATAATAGCATAGCATAGCACTGGATTGTCCAGTGTGTAAATGAACCATAACTAGAACTGTATGTAGCGTTTCGTAACCGTCCGTTAAGGCCCCGCTACGCATGCCCGGTTTTGAGGCCGATTCCCGATCAGTTTTCGAATCGGTAGGTGATCGGGCCGGACTAAAAAACGTGTGCACTGCCACATATTTCCCGACTTGTTTAGCCGACCGGTTTGAACCGAAGATCAAAGTCGTACCTGTTCTGCAAAATGACTGCTAGTTTTGACAGTGATGATGATGTGCTTGCATTATCAGCAGTTTTGCATCATATTCGGGAAGAGGCGTGCGAAACATCAGCGGCAACGGCGGTGGTACTGATCACAACAGGCGTGTTCCTCCATTTGCAAACCGTGCTAAAACGACATGCTTTGCGAGACGCGCTCTGATTGGTTGAAGCTTACGATCGGGACCGATTCGGATCGGAAAAATAGAGCAGGTTCTTGACACCCGATTCCCAGCCGATTGGGACCGGATCGGATAATTGACGTCATCCGATCGCAATCGGATCGGAATCGGCTTCAAAATCGGGGCACAACCGGCACGTGTGGCGGGGCCTTTACAGAAGTGTGTCGTTGAACAGTTACGGCGGTAGTGGGCCTTAAATAGGTATGGCCAAGAGGAGTAATGACGCAGGTTAAAAAAGAGGTAGGGCGAAAGGGTATTTTGGCCACACCATGTCCAGAGGAGGTATGGCAAGGTCACACGTGGTCCCCAGGGTTCCTACCCCACGAAGGCTAGCGATAGTGATGTGGCATCCGGTCTTCTTATGAATGACGTAACATGCCTTGCGGGTTTTCCAAATGTTAAAGCGATCTGCTCCATTGGCGGGCTTTGACTGCTAAACTTTGCCGATACAGCTGGTTATCAATGTTGTCTTGCCTAAACTAAGATTTTCCTACCCTTCTTTTCACAATCCGTGTGAGTAGGCACACTTAACTCATTGTGCCCGAGGTACGAAATACCCACATTTTGGAGTTATCCTATCATTACTATTCAGGAGACAGATCGACCATGATAGTTAACCCTTTTTACGTGGAGCAGGTCCTCATATTGTATGCAACGGGCCTGATATACAATTTGCACAGAAATAAAGAAGCATCACATTTTGGTTTTGTTTTGTTTTGTCATGCACGTATGTCGGTGTCTCTTAATTAGCTTCACACATTGAGATCATCCATGGAAATTCCACAATGTCGAAGCTGTCATCTGAAAGTTTACTTTACAATTTGAGGAAACACGTCGACCATAATGGTTTAAGGGTGGTGCCAGAATAGCTTGGCGCCTGGAGGCGCCAAGCTATTATGGCACAACCCTTGAACTATGATGGTAGACCAACTTACTCCTGAAGTGTGTCAGGGCTGACTGGGTTAAAGAACTAGTGCCAGTCTAAATTAATGTTCACCCGGATGTATGTTGATCGTATAGATATCTCTCATTTCTCGAGAGAGAATATATATATATATATATATATATATATATATATATATATATATATATATATATATATATATATATATATATATATATATATATATATATATATATATATATATATATATACCACCGTACGGGCCAAGTGGAAGAGGATCTGTGTCTCTTACAAATCGTCGGGACAATATTACATAACACAAATATGAATAAAAACACTTAAACTCAGCTATAAAAATAAGATGCATATTTATGACGAGAAAAGGAGGCCAAAAGTAAAAACAAAACAAAACAAGGAAACGTGAATAATAAATATGGACGTGACATCCTTCTCCAGAAGAAAGAAAGAAGGAAAGATGAATGAATGAATGAATGAATGAATGAATGAATGAATGAATGAATGAAACAAAGAAACAACAAATACTGAATGAATGAATGAATGAAACACAGAAACAAGCAAACGAACAATACCATACGGTACAAAAGACATAGAGACAGACAGACAGACACACCACTCGCACTTATTGACGTGTTTTTATTGTGTACTAGCACACCTTTTTTTGAGTGTAGTTGGTTTGTTATTGAACACATAAATCTACCACTAGCTTTCGGTTTCAGACACAGTTATGTTGTACACCTGTTGTTAGCTTTAACTCTCAAACTTTCAAAGCTAAATAACTTCCATTCTATAGAATGGAAGCCATTTAGTTTTGGAAGTTTAACACATTCTGCTCCAGGACCGAAATCCCAAAATGTTGAAGTTGCCCTCTGCAGGACTGTGTTACAATTCTAGAGACAGATCGAGCATGATATTTCAAGGGCGGTGCCAGAATAGCTTGGCGGCCATATGGCCGCCAAGCTATTCTGGCACCACCCTTGAAATATCATGCTCGAATTATGTCTTGCTGTGGTGTACGTGTCGGGGTTGAATTAGTTAAGAGTGAAACTAAAACACTCACGAAAACCTCTTAAACCAACAGGTGACTGTCAAGAGCTGAAAATCCGCAGAGAACAGAATTTAGCTGAAAATCCGCAGAGAACAGAATTTAGCCGGAACACCTGGACTACGGGTGTGTGCGGCGTGGGTGTGTGTGTCCTGCCGAACCTTGTGATAATGTAACAATTGTCACAAATGCTTGTGTATACTCCCTAGAACTGCAATGACGGTTGTTTACAAATCTCTTTGAATTCTTTTTTTAAATCCACAGAAGCTTTGTGACAATAGAGTTTAAAAAAAATCAGAAGTGGGTCAAAATTAGACGCATAGATATCGCATGTTTGTCCGGGCTGAATCAGTTTGTTTCGTCGAAACATGTTCAGTTTTGAACGTCTTATGAGTTCTGAACAGCGTCTATTTGTAACACAGATAGTGGGCAAGGGCATTGTAACAACTGTTAAAAACTCGTGGAATATTTAGCCCTGAGCTTTGCGATTTTGTTACAAAGAACGTGAACATTGCAAAGATCGTCACACTTGTCCAATTGTCACACAGCTCTTATAACATCTGTTTATACAAGCTTTTTACAATTGTCTTGTCATCAGTCATCAGTAATGGGCATGCTTTTGATCAGCATGATATTATTTTTTCTCTGCTTCATCTGAAACGAAACATCAACGAGAGGTAGGAAGGAAAACAGGAAAAGCGAATGTATTAACAGGAACTAGGAATGCAAAACGAGAGTAGGAATTTTTCATAACAAGATATATTAATGATAACAAGTGATTAATACTCACGTTTCCATTGTGTTTAAGTGTCCTCAGTCCTTTGTAATTAATTGATTGTTTATCACTTCCACCAATCACAGTCCAGCTTGAATTTCAGTGGTCGATTCAGCCGGTGGTTATCACGTGTTATCTACAAGACAATTGATATATCACTTGTTATCCAAAAGGACGGTAAGTTTGGTGATACCGCAAACCTTGAACTGGCGACAAAATTGTTCATGTGTGCTGGAATGTGATTTAATTTTGGATCTCTACGGGTGAATGCCGTAAGGTCCAAAATCACAGTTCAGCTTATGATTTCGCTGAGTGACTCGCCCCTGATGGCACGCATTTCTCGAGAAACGAGTGTAGATATTGCTCTAAGCTTAGTACGCGCTATCAGCTCACCTCATTGACCAAAGACTGGGCTCAAGATTACAACGCGTTCGTCGGCTGCCTGGTTATTCGTAAGTAGTTGGGGTTTATAGCGAACGTCTCAAGAGGCACAGATCCTCATGATCCCCCGCAATCTGCGGGGGCTATGAGGATATTTGCCTCAGTCTTGCTGGCCGCATCGTAATAAAACGTGACTCATGTACTTTTACTTTTGAAAATAAGCGAGAGACAAGCGCGAAAATTTAGCACACTCCCTGCAAATTCTCCCATGACAAGCCACCGTTACCTGTATCGCTCGCTGATGATATGCCTTTCGTACTCACACAGAGGAAGACTTTGGGTGTTCCGTCTACGTCACATGGCAGTCGGAAGCGGTATCATTATCGTGTGAAGTGTTTCCGCGAATTGGGGGTCACGTGTCACTTCCATATTTGGCACACGTGCACTTTGTGGCCGACGCCGCTTCCGGGTTTAGTAGTGGTTACCTCATTATTTATGAGAAACATGGAGGCGAAGGTACGAGTAAGTAGGTGGGTTATGCGGACATTTTATTTTTGCATACTTGCCAACGTTTTCATGACGGTGACTGTTCATTTTCAAAAAAGGAGTAATGATGAATTGAGTAGTACATACCGATATTTGGTATGATGACAAACTGATTGAGAGTCACAAGAAAATACACACGTAGGCCGGTGCGGAAGTGCTTTGATGAACTTTGGCAGGTCAGCAACAACGTATTTTATGATAATATCACTGCAGGAAACATATCCTACTCCCACTCTCGAAAAAGCAACACAAGCAATCAACACTAACCCCTTAAAGTACCATTACGCTTAAATCTGAAGACACAGCACCGTTTGTGTTCCTTATGCCTTATCGACACACCTAATAAACATTAACGGCAGTTTAGACATGCAGCAAACACACATGCGTAATAGCACTTATTTATTCTGCGCAACCGTTAGCGTGTCAATCCGCTATTTTTAGCTGTTTCTCGTCGTACTGATACAGTTGTAATTATAGAACGGAATGGAGTCGTCAGTTGTCAGGTTACTTGATATTAAGACGACATTATGCTGAACTGGACTCTCCTATGTTTAAAATTAATATACGATAACTAGACATGTGCGAGGCGTTTCGTACCCATCTGTTGTAAAAGTGTATATTTGAACAGTCACGGCGGTAGTGGGCCTTTAACTAACCCCCAAGAATGAACACCACCCAACTGCAAGAGGTATAGATCTTCATAAGCCCCCGCAATTGCAAGGGCTTATGAGGATCTATGCCTCTTGCTGACACCACTTTTGCAGCCATTTGTTCACGGGACGGCTGGAGCTCTTTCGCATTGCCACCGGCTTTCAGACGTGCAAACTACAGTACGATCGATGGCAGCGAAGGGGTTAAACCTTCATTACGAGTGGACGTAGCGTCTTTTAGAAATCATTGCAAGTTCCACGACAAGGATCCCCGGTCGTCAAAGGAACATGGATTCAGAGTGGTTTTAGCAGTTGCTGGGGCTCAAGAGGATCTATGCCTCTTGGAGTATCTGGCAGTAAAAGGGGTTAACTAATCATCTAGCCAGGCGGTCAGCTAACTGATCAGATCCCCCAAAAAACAAACAATCAAACAAACAAACAAACAAACAAACAAACAAACGAACAAACGAACAAACAAACAAACAAACAAACGAACGAACGAACGAACAAAAGAACGAACGAACGAACGAACAAACAAACAACCTAACTAGCGAAACAAACAAACAAACAAACAAACAAACAAACAAACAAATGAACTAACTACCTAACTAGCCAGGCAACCAGCTAACCGATCAGACCCCCAAACAAACAAACAAACAAACAAACAAACAAACAAACAAACAAACAAACAAACAAACAAACAAACAAACAAACAAACGAACGAACTAACTAACTAACTAACTAACTAACTAACTAACTAAGACACAAACACACGCACAACACACAAAAATACAAAGCAACAATAAACACCAACAACACCAGACAAACATCAACACTTTCTGAAAAACTAAACAAGAACAACAACTCTGCACGACTATTTTGTGACTAGTACATTACCTCCCGTCCTTTAACTCATTCAAGAAGGTCCGTCTCAATAGCTGAGAAAGTGTATGGCGTTGACCACGGCCACTATTCGATGCTTTCGCAGCGATTGATGCGGAGCGCCTTGAATGCCTCCATGACATTATGTGGGCCGGAAACGCTATACAATCCTTTCGCAGCTATTGATGAGGAGCGCCTTGAATGCTTCCATGACATTGTCAGAGAAACGTTATAAGTAACAAAGTGAATATTTATTTTATATTTGTGCTTCTCTTGTGCAAAAATACGTGTTCGTTCACACGTACGTTTTTGCACATGAGAAGCACAATTATAAAATGATGAAATAATGATCAACATATTAATGTAAAGTGAAAACGAGAAAAATAATTTGCAAGGCTTTGGTCAGTTTGACCAAAGCCTTGCAAATTAATTTTCTCGTTTTAAATTTACAGGTGCATATCGCTTTCAACCCAAAAATACGCGAAGATTTTATTTTGCATTTGTAAGGTAAGCCTCAGAACATGGCGGGACCCGGGAGCTATAAAGTCATACCGCCTTATTTGCGATCGCCTTATTTGTAGTGCTGAATTTTACATAGTTTTGAAAACAAAACCAGCGCTCACGCGTGCGCGCGCGCGCACGCACGCACGCACGCGCGCGCGCACACACACACACACACACACACACTCTCTCTCTCTCTCTCTCTCTCTCTCTCTCTCTCTCTCTCTCTCTCTCTTTTCATCTTCATCGATAACAATCTTTTACAAAGGTTTAACTCATTCAGCCCTGACGCACTACAGCAGGTGATGTGTCGACCATGACAATTCAAGGGCAGTGCCAGATTAGCTTGGCGCCTATCGGCGCCAAGCTAATCTGGCACTGCCCTTGAATTATCATGGTCGATCCATCTCCTGCAACAGGTGCATAGTCGGTAGATGACGCCTCCAAAATTTGGGAAATACGTGAAACGGTCTGAATGAGCTAATTACGTATTCTAACCAATGTAGGCTCTAATACATGATTTGACTGTCACACCTATGGCGCGTTAACCGCCCGCATTCACTGCCAGCGGTGGCAGATTGTGTTTCTGAAACGCCAAAGAGTCCCCGCCGTCCAAGAAACATGGACGCAAGCTTGAATTGGCGTATGCAAAAGAGGCATATATACATATCCTCATGAGTCCCTCAATTGCGGGGGCGCATGAGGATCTATGACTCTTGCAGTTATATCGGATCCCGTCTATCTCGGCAGTTGAGCGGCGGTCCCGCACAAGGACATGTTAGTGAGGTCACGTTTATCCTGGACGTCTCTCAACAACGAACGAGAGCCAAGTCACGGCTGATAACCAGTGTGTACCAGAAGCATAGACAACACTCCGAACATCTCCAAGAGGCAGAGATCCTCATGAGCCCGGAGGGCTCATGAGGATCTCTGCCTCTTGGAGATGTTTGGAGTGTTGTCTATGCTTGTGTCGGAAGCAGCTTGTCCGCCGTGACTTGGCTCTCGCTCGTTGTTGGGAGTCGTTCGTCGCAAACGAAACCTGGCTACTCAGATGTCATCAAACTGGAGTGATCAGCCAGCTCATTTGGCAATGTTGGCACATTTTTCAAACACACACAGATCTGCCCGATCACGGTAAAGTTATGCTGCCGATTACGATGTCGAGGCACATGACACAGTATGAGGAGGGTGGGGGGTGGAGGGGGGGGGATGAAGGGTATAGGGGGGCTACAGTCACGGCCTCACGCCGGAAGGATTTCGTTCTGTGACAATCACGATTCACGAATATTAACCCCTTCATTGCCCAGAAAAAGTGAACACCACCCGACTGCAAGAGGTATAGATCCTCATGAGCCCCCGCAATTGCGAGGGCTCATGAGGATCTATGCCTCTTGCTGAAACCACTTTGTGACCATTTTCAGGCGGCCTTTGCCGTTTAGGGATCTTTGACGCTGAGTTAACTATAACTGATTTCAAAAACACAACCCAGTGAAGGTGTTAAGCTTGAACTGAGTAAAAAAAAACAAACAAACTACCAAGCGAGTAGGATAAAGCACTGTCAAGGGAGAGAAGTGTGCATGATAGACCAATGATCATAGATCTACTTTGGTCCAAGCACACACAAAAAAAAAAAAAAAAAAAAAATAGGAAAGAGGGGGCGCTAAGTAAGAGACTGAAAGCAATGCTTATGGAAGCCCCCCCGAAGGGGGGCGTATCACATATCCCACTGTTCCAGCCCCTAGGTGCATGGAAATTTAAATCTAGGTCCCCCAAGTGGGGGTCCAGATATTGAGCCGGTGTGGACAGCTGTTTCGGTCTTGGCGACCTCTTCAGCACACCATCGGCAATACTGGAGGAAGAGAAGGAACTTCTGCTTACCTGTAAAGAAGGAACTTCTGCTTACCTGCAAAGAAGACCACATTTTACTGTGGTTTCTGCAGGGGCATACATTCCATGCCTCCACCTAGAGCCAAATTTCCATGCACCCTAAGAGAGAACCTACTAAAAAGGGGGAAGGGGTTGCAGTCGAAATTGTAGTAAAAAACTAGACCGAAAGGGTTGACTGCCAGTGCTTGTAATTTAGAAAAAACTACCAAGCGAGTAGGATAAAGCACTGTCAAGGGAGAGAAGTGTGCATGATAGACCAATGATCATAGATCTACTTTGGTCCAAGCACACACACAAAAAAAAAAAAGATAGGAAAGAGGGGGCGCTAAGTAAGAGACTGAAAGCAATGCATATGGAAGCCCCCCCCCCCCCCCGAAGGGGGGCGTATCACATATCCCACTGTTCCAGCCCCTAGGTGCATGGAAATTTAAATCTAGGTCCCCCAAGTGGGGGTCCAGATATTGAGCCGGTGTGGACAGCTGTTTCGGTCTTGGCGACCTCTTCAGCACACCATCGGCAATACTGGAGGAAGAGAAGGAACTTCTGCTTACCTGCAAAGAAGACCACATTTTACTGTGGTTTCTGCAGGGGCATACATTCCATGCCTCCACCTAGAGCCAAATTTCCTTCTCTTCCCTCCCTTGACAGTGCTTTATCCTACTCGCTTGGTAGTTTTTTCTAAATTACAAGCACTGGCAGTCAACCCTTTCGGTCTAGTTTTTTTACTACAATTTCGACTGCAACCCCTTCCCCCTTTTTAGTAGGTTCTCTCTTAGGGTGCATGGAAATTTGGCTCTAGGTGGAGGCATGGAATGTATGCCCCTGCAGAAACCACAGTAAAATGTGGTCTTCTTTGCAGGTAAGCAGAAGTTCCTTCTCTTCCTCCAGTATTGCCGATGGTGTGCTGAAGAGGTCGCCAAGACCGAAACAGCTGTCCACACCGGCTCAATATCTGGACCCCCACTTGGGGGACCTAGATTTAAATTTCCATGCACCTAGGGGCTGGAACAGTGGGATATGTGATACGCCCCCCTTCGGGGGGGGGGGGGGCTTCCATATGCATTGCTTTCAGTCTCTTACTTAGCGCCCCCTCTTTCCTATCTTTTTTTTTTGTGTGTGCTTGGACCAAAGTAGATCTATGATCATTGGTCTATCATGCACACTTCTCTCCCTTGACAGTGCTTTATCCTACTCGCTTGGTAGTTTTTTTTCTAAATTACAAGCACTGGCAGTCAACCCTTTCGGTCTAGTTTTTTGAACTGAGTAGTCACGATTTGGGACAAACTTTCACAAATCACGGATCATGATGTGGAGAGTTTTTAAAGCGCCACAAACAGCCACCACGTGTCAGAATTTTAACCCATGTCCCCTCTAATGACAAGGTCGGGAGTTGCTCCGGACAACGAGGTCATGTTGTGCACCGAATTCAATGCAATATGGCGTCGAAATATTCGCGTGTATTCAGCTGATACCATGGGCATGGTCAGATGTACTCATGTATTGCGCGGACACAGATGTATAGGAGCACGTTGCGGCGTCGACTCGCTTTGATGAGACTCTGTTCTACCGTTTGTGTGGGATCTTTCCCAGCTAGACTGATTCTGTGCACGAAAGTACGAAGACTGGCGGCGCCATTGTCCTGCTTTGGGTACAGACTTTTACGTGGTGGGAAGAGATTCAAAACCAGCGGAACACGTATCTAATTTACTCGACACATTTCAAAGACTAAACAGCATTGTTTCTTCTGTGGGTTTCCGTGGACAAGCAACTGCCGGCGTGTAGTGCAATTATTTCATTACCTCCTTCAATGCCAGCGGATGCAGAGTGTGTTTTTAAAATCTAGATTAACTCATTCAGCCCGACGCACGTATTTCCCAAAATTTGGAGGCGTCATCTAACGACTATGCACCTGTTGCAGGAGATGGATCGACCATGATAATTCAAGGGTAGTGCCAGATTAGCTTGGCGCCGACAGGCGCCTAGCTAATCTGGCACTACCCTTGAATTATGGTCGACCCATCTCCTGCTGTAGTGCGTCAGGGCTGCATGGGTTAGTTCCACGTCGAATACGGATACAATGTGGGATCAGCAAGAGGAATAGATCCTCATGAGCCCCCGCAACAGCGGGGGCTCATGAGGATCTATACCTCTTGCATTTGTGTATTGCTTGTGCTCTGGCAGCGAAAGGGTTAACACTAACTTTGTGTAGTGCCATTATTTTTTTGAAGTATTGCACGTGAACAGACTGGTCTTGGTGCATGTGTAGTGACTGCACCAGTGCAAGGGAACCACTATACATGAAAATTGTAATCACTGACTTGGACAGCAAAGATGGTGAACGTAACAGTGCGCGAAAGTCTCGAGATATGGATCGATCCGTGACATTTTTAAGGTAATGTCTTATACTCTTTGCGCTATATACATGTACTCTGTCGAGCTGTCACTACGTATGCATCTCGATCGATCGAGTGGCCAGCGCTTGAAGTAAAATTGGGATGTGCAGTGCAGCAGGTTTCAGCCGGTGACATGATCAATGTACCATCTGTGAAGTGTGCATATAGGCCTGCACAATGGAAGCCAAAGTCCAATAACAACTGTATTACGCTCACTGACATGGCCTGCACGTTATATACTGATCAACAAAAGAAACGCGAATTTTTCACCATAAGGCTTTTCTTCGTAAATATGCATTAATTCGGGTTATTTTGACATCATTATTAGAAAATGTTATGAAGAGTGTGTTTATCGTGTGCAAATAGAATGTTTAGTCTTAAAAATCGCACATAGATGACTTATGACGTCATCAGTGACACTACCATCACAGGATGTTGAAAGTGAAATGGGGAGCATCTGCAGAGGACACAGCTGAAAGCCAACCAATATGCAGTGTCACGAGGGTCTGTGTGCATGAAAATCCGGCCGGTTTGGTCTTGACATACTTTTCGTTTGTCAAGGCACCCAAATAATCAACATGACCTACAAACATGAAAATCAAAAAGTTTTTTATTTTTAGGTTAGTGGCCATATTTACCTGATAAATGGATATGGGTGTGTTCCTTATCTCTGTGTCATTCATTGGAGCATAAAAAATGGTTTGAAAGTAATTCACATTAAATCAAATAAGATTTATTAAGAAAATGATATGCACTAAAAGTTCTGGTTCTCTTATAAATTTTTCGAGTCAAATTTCGTTTCAGGCAGTTAATAGCATCATAATCAATCCACACAACTTGTGTGTTAAAACATATCACAGGAAACTTGCTTCACAGAGTGTGTCCAGTTTTGCTTATTTTCACCACTAATGAAACCCTGTGTTCTCCAAGGTAGCCATGGGCGATAACTCATCCAATTTTTGTGTAGAGGTAGCTCAGACTTCAGCTGAACATCTGAAGTAAGCAACAAACAACCTTTTCTTGTTTTGCTGTCAGGGAGGCTCTTTGATTGCGGGTACACTTACAGGCACTTTTCGCGTTTTTAATGGAAGTCAGTATATAATAATTTATTCCAGGTTTATTGTACAGTAAACGCGTAACCCTGTCAGTGGCTGCCGGTAGCATTTTTTGTCGAGGTGATTCTTGTAGGAGTCACTTCGACAAAAAGCGCTACCAACAGTCAAAGAGTTGACCCATTTTCTGCCACCGGTCGCAGATTACAATTCTGAAATATGTGCTAAGTTAAACGCCAAAGAAACTAATTCGTTCAAGAAGCTTGCACACACAAGTGTGGTCAGCAAGAGAAATAGAGCCACATGAGCCCCCGCAACTGCGGGGGCTCATGAGGATCTATGCCTCTTGCATTTGGGTATCACTAGGTGTGTTCGTTGCAGTGAAGGGATCCAACTGAGAGGCATCGCAGCAGAACGCTTTTGGTAGACGGTGATTGTGCAGCGGATGTGATTGAACAGAACTGAACTGACTGAACTGAACTTGACTGAAATGAAGTGAAGTGAAGTGAAGTGAACCGAACAGAACAACAGCGAACAACGATAACATTGAGCTAACGGAGGAATCGTGTACAAGATGGCGTCGGGAGGGTCCGCCACGAGCTTAGCCCAGAAACTGGACTGCGCGATCTGTTTAGAGCGATACCGCCGCCCAAAACTGCTACCATGTTTCCACACATTCTGCCAGGAGTGTCTGGAAAAACTGGTGGGTTCCGCGTCCTCGTTTCGCTGTCCTGCGTGCCGCAAGGCCGTTCCTCTACCCTGTGGTGGAATCGCAACTTTGCAGGTTGGTTTTACTTTGACACACGTGAGGCTGCAATGTGCGGCAAGCTTACTTAGGCGCCTGCGCGGCGTTAAACCCAAATAACTAACTCGAAAGTGTGTTGCAATGGGAAATTTCCGCAAATGAGTAGCAGGTCAAAATTACACGTGTTTCGACGAAAACAGCGGATTAACAGCCCGGACAGTCAAGCGATAAAACAGTAGATTAAAAGCCCAGAAAAATGAGATATCGCATGTTTGTCTGTGTGTTTAACCCATTCAGCCCTGACGCACTACAGCAGGAAATGGGTCGACCATGATAATTCAAGGGTGGTGCCAGATTAGCTTGGCGCCTGTCAGCGCCAAGCTAATCTGGCACTACCCTTGAATTATCATGGTCCATCCATCTCCTGAAACAGCTGCACAGTCGCTAGATGACGCCTCCAAAATTTGGGAAATACGTGCGTCGGGCTGAATGAGTTAATCCATTGTTCTCGTCGAAATAGTGCAATTTTGGCCTATTTCTGATCTGCGGAAATCGTCTGTTGCTGCGTAAGGCATTAGCAATTATTGCCACCCTGGGACTTGTCCCAGAGTATTCTAGCCAATCAGCGGCGACCTACCATGCCACGTATTCACAATAAACAAGACGGCGACAACGCGGGCAATATGTCGAGAGGGTATTGCAAGCAGGTTGCAAACTCGCAACACAGTAAAAAAAAAAAAAAACCAAACAAACATCATGGCGTGTGTTCGGCCTGCTTCTCTACTTGTGTGTTGGAGCCGTAAGGTCCAAAATCACAGACCAGCACTCATTTATGGGCCACACGAATAATGATAAAGAACCAAAACTGATGTAGTCAAGTTTAATAACGCAGCTCTTTCACTTCTAGCAATAAATGCAGGAAACGGATCGCTCACCGCCAAAGGTAGTGTCTAAGTAGCTCGGCAATCTTAATCTATCACGGTTGATCCAGCAACCGCGATGTGTTTTAGCGGTCGCTTCTAAAATATATGCTGTCGTTTACACTGTTTGGGCATTCTTGTTACCGTGTTCCGGCTAGGGTTTTAACAATCGACATTTCTTTCAGTAGTATCTGACCTGGAAAGGCGGTGGGGGGAGGGGGGAATTTGAAAGGTCAGTCACGTCTTAAAATATTTAAACGACGGAATAGAAGGGTGGGGGATGGGGGGCGGGGGTGGGGGCGGGGGGCGGGGGCTGCGTTTGGAAAGCCCAGTCAGGCCTCGGAAAATCAAACAAGATCAAAGCCGCGTATCCGAATTCTCACGTCGAGAATGTCTTAACCCTTTGGCTGTCGGTAGAGGTTTATCTCGAGGTGATTCCTGAAGGGATCACCTCGACATAAACCGCTTCCGACAATTGTTACAATGGTTTGGTGGATTGTTTTGCAGACCAACTTTTACATCACTGAGGATCTGGAGAGGGATGCTGCGTCCAACACTCGATTTTGCGAAGTCTGCCCTGGCGAGAAAGACGCCACTCATAAGTGTCTTCAGTGCTGCCAGAGATACTGCGATGCTTGCAGGCGAGTGCACGATTCTTGCACGTTCGGTAAGTCCCATAGCGTGGTCCCTCTTCAAAAGTCATTAGCTGACGATATGGCTTCAGACAAGATTGTGGATCAGTGCTTGAAACATCCAAGCCAACAGGCCATTATGCGCTGCTTGCAATGCAAACTGAACATCTGCATTCAGTGCAAGCTGATCGCCCACGAAGGCCACCCTGCAGAGGACATCTCCGACAGCGCCACAAAGGCCAAGACAAAGCTTCAGAACTTGCTGGAAACCATGACTCAGCAGAAGCGCACTCTGGAAAACATACTGGCCACGGTCGACCAGCAGTGCGCCACGCTACGAGAGCAGCAGCGAACTGCAAAGCAAGAGCTGCAAGGTCGAGCAGACACCTTGCTTGAGTGGGTGCAGCACGTACGGAACGCATCTGCGGAGACTGTTCAGTCCGTCACCGACGCCATGGTTGCATCTATTCGTCTTCGCACGGAGCACCTTCAGGAGAAGCATGTCTCACTGGCGGCTCAGTGCGATCACGTGACACGAGTTCTGGGCAGTGGGCGGGACTCCGACATAGTCAGTCTTCCAGATCAGATGGCAGTAGAGCTGCTGAATCAATTTGAGCTGATGCAACTGAACCAGCAGCTCGAGACTGAGATCACTCGATTTGTCTGCAAGCACAATCCCACTGCAGTGGGGCAGAGAGAAATCTGGGCTTTCATCGGCGAGTTTGATCAGGCATCACTGGCGATTGAAACTCCCGGAACCTCACTGATACCATCACTATGTACATCAGAAATTACGACTACTAAAATTCATCGTGAGGATACCATTTTGGATCTGCCATCGAAGAAGGCTCCTCGGGAAGAGGAACTCATCCCTAAGGAAACTTCACCAAAGATGCCTCTTTATACGACATATTCCACTAATCCTCGATCCGAAGTGGTCGGCATTTGTCCTGTGGACGAAAAACGTGTGTGGATCAAACATAAAGTGGGGACGAGGAAGATGATGGGACTGTTCGACAAACACGGCAGCCTGCTTGAGCATCGAGACGACCCGCTGTTCGGTGACAAATATTTCACCATTCTTGACAACCAAACCGTGTCAGAGGCCCCTGAATTCAGCAAGGCGATGTGGATTTCCCCCGGTGACCGCAGAGGCACTATTGACTTCAAAAGATACGATGTCCGCCCCGTTGGTAAGACGCGAGTTGGCAAGACCCGCTGGGGAAACGATCAGCGGCAAACAGCGCAGCTCTTTGAAAGAGGCACATCCAGCATCTATGTCAGCGTTGGTTACTGTTTCGTGTTGATCGAGTCCCTCCAGCCCCTGAAATGGAACCACGAGATCTTCCTCGCTGACAGCTCTGACCGCGGCCAGCTGGCAGACGTTTCTGCATGCGACAGTTTCTTCGCTTTCATCGGCCAGAAGAAGAAAAACACGCTGGGGATATACAAGAAAAACCCAGAGGGCGAAGAAAACGAAGCCAGCCTCGTGTCGACTTATTCACTGAAGAAAGGACTCACTCCCAGCGACGCCTGCTTCTGTTCCATGAGTGACCGGGAGATGCTGCTGGTGGCCGTGGAGAAGGACAATGCGGTGCATGTCGTGGATTATGCGAACGACTGTAGATTTGTCCGAAAACTGACCTCGGAGACCGTAGTGCTCAACAGACCATGCCTTTTGGCCACGAATCACGACACACACGTGTGGATTGGCTGTCACGGTGGACAAGTCGTTCGCGTCCATCTGTAAACTATGTGATGATATAAACTTGTGAAGGAGGTGCAACAAACAGTCTTTCTATACCAGTAGGTCAACGTATTCGGGCCCACGACGGCCGCAGTGGGCCCGCGAACTGCGTGTGCGGGCCCACTGCGGCCGTCGTGGGCCCGAATACGTTGACCTAGTGGGGTAACTGGCCATTCTAAGTGTGTTTCTTTCTTCGTGGGGTTGTTCTCTGCATTTTTTCACACTTGGCAGTCAACGATTTCGGTCTGGATGCAGACGTAGCAGAGATACTCTACTGCCCATTGTGCACAGCGGTGGAACTCTCACACAACTGAGAAGCAGGGCAGACAAGTCTTAATTTCTCTACATTCAAACTTCACAAGTTTGATTAGTACTATTGTAACAATGCTAGATCATTCATAAAGGAGACAATGCAAACCATTAACCCTTCATTACTTGGAGCAGTACTCTTATTCGTTGGTGTGTGGTAACTAGCTTTTACATTAATTATTTATTTTCATTATTGAATAAACACAAAACAATATTTGCAGTGTCAGTGCACAACATAATAAATAAGTGTACGTCAGATACATGAATGAATACATGTTGTAGGGATTCCTCGGACAGGATACAGTCTAAAGCTCTATGATATAATTACACGTTTTAACCGTCCTGCGCTTGCTGCCACCGGTACTAAATGCCCCATCAATGTAATATTACATTTACATACATATACGAGTACATGTTGTTGTGCGGTTTTTATGCTGTGTTTTGCCGTGTGTCCTCTGAGCAGACTCATAATTTCCCCATGAGGGTTTAATAAAGTATTATTGTACTGCATTGTAATTTGTATTTTATTGCATTGTATTGTATTGTATTGTATTGTACAGCATCGTATTGTATTGTATTGTAAAATGCACGTTTGTTCCTTTTAAATGTTAATTTTCATGACATATACACACTGTATGTTACTATTAATAAATAGTAGTCATTGGAGAGACCACTGGCAGGCAAACTCTGTCGAGTCTGTTCTAAATGTAATTTAATTATTGTCTGGCTGGTTCATTGTGGTTAGCATTGTTTATACAAAAATATATATTTAAGCGTAACATAATTAACCCTTTGGCTGTCGGTAGCGGTTTTTGTCGCGATGATTCCGGCAGGAATCATCGCGACAAAAACCGCTACCGACAGCCAAAGGGTTAAGTCTACGTCAGATACTTGTATGCCTGTACATGTTACAGGGATTGTTAAGATAGGATGTCGTGTCATACACTATGACAATCACTTATATGTTTGGATCGCATGTTTAACGCTTTTGCGCACGCACTGAGTCACCGGTACTGCATACAGTCCCGGTGGCTGCATGCGCAAGAGGGTTAATGAACACTGCATGTATGCAAGATTACAAAACGTGACGCCGGATGCGTCCACCATTTTTAGAGACGCGCAAGGCCAATCCCGCTCCGTAAATCAAGTGAAGGATTTTCCGTATTCCACGTCTGGGTGTCGTTTTCACTCACACATGCACTTGCTCACCCGTCCCCTTCCTGCCAGCAAGAGACACAGAGTCTCACGGCCCCCTGAGTGGCTCGTGAGACTCTATGTTTCTTGCTGTCAAGGATGGGCTTCATTGCATCTACGGATTTACGGAAATCATCCGGGTTAAGTTCATGATTACATGTTTTTAGCGACACGCAATATCATCGTCATTGTAATTGGAAAGTTGTATTCATTTTACACGTGACTTCACTTAGCGGGAGACATGCACATTTTTTAAAAAAACAAATTAATCTTCTGACTGTTACTCGCTAGCCTGTTTTTTCAATGGTCTCTGCAAGTGTTTAGTGGGTTAGACGTTGGGATGCCTTAACGCCTGATATGTATCATATGTCTCTTTCTAGCCCTACTCCAATTTATTCCCAATTAATCACTTTATCCTGTTCATCCATCATTAGAACTACTTGCCTCCATGTGTGTGTGTGTGTGTGTGTGTGTGTGTGTGTGTGTGTGTGTGTGTGTGTGTGTGTGTGTGTGAGTGTGAGCTTGCGTGCGTGCGTGCGTGTGTGCGTGTGTGGGTGGGTGTATGATTATGTCTGTTTATATGAACAGTGTTGTCAGATGTTTGTATATATGCATGCACATTTATATTCTATGTGTGTCTTCTTGCGTGTTGATAGTCGTATAGTTGTTAGCTACGGCAGGTTTTTAAAATGGCTATGTCGATGACAGTGTCAATGCCTCAAATGTTGTAAAATAATGTGTCATTGACTGACGATACCGCTCGGCGGAAAACGAGACGCGTAATTACGCGTCTTTTCCTTCGAACGGTATCGTCAGTAGCAGTCAAGGGGTTAATAGAGAGAATATCCCTGGTATCACGGTAACTTGTTTTGCGTCGCAACACCCTGTTTACCTGCACTGTGAGCTTTCATTAGTGTGTTTGTTCATTTATTTTTTGTCTTACAGGTAGTCATGAGTCTGACCTTTGACCTTGACCTTGAAAGGGGTGGGGTTTGGGGCGTTCAGTTTGATAAATGCATAACAAAAAATGCACTCTTTGAGTTATTGAAGTTGTGGGATGAGGTGGGGTGGGGTGGGGGTGTGTGGGGTGGTGGAAGGGGGGGTGAAGGTGGGGGGAGGGGGCTTAAGGTCAAAGGTTAAGATGAGAACTACAATGAAACGGTGTCAGCTTGTTCATTTCATTAGACAGCTGACCTCAGAGTGAAATAAGCCGCCAAAATAGGGTGACATGCAGAAGTGTTATTTTGCATGATCCAGCTAAATTGGCTGCGTCTGAGGTGTCATTCTGCTGTAATTGTCATTAAGGATGTCTCTGGTGTCTATTCTGAGCCAGACACAAGCAATTTTACACTGTGTAAAGCTCATTTGAGTGCATTGTTATGGGACCAGCAGTTGCGGCCACCATTACAGGCTTTTACAGGAGTGTTCACAGGTTTGGCACACACATGCCTGCTGCATTTGCAAAATGAGTTGAGGTCTTTTGAGACTCTGACAAGTGTTTTATATAAAAATTAACTGTACATAACCATTTTCCCTGTTACCTCCTAAATAAGCACTCCAGACACTTGTTTGGGTATGCTGTGTGTCCCGCATAGCATAGTTTTGGCTGTTTTGTGTAGTCTTTTGTCTGTGGGTTGGTTCAGTAGACTTAATGTTTAAATTGCACAGCTGTTTCATGACCCCTTTTGACTGTGGAAAAGATTGCAAACAGCATATAGGGCATGGCAGCTGGTTACAGGCCTCTTCCTGCTTGTTGTCACCAGACAACAGGGTCAATGAGGATGCCTGGACATTGTCTTTTTGGCTGCCCTGAGATACACAAGGAAGTGGCCTTGGGTCTGAAAGCTCATGTTTCATCAATATCAGTGTCATGGTAACCTTTTTCAGTTGTCCAGCTCACCAGAAGTCAGTTTGACTGTATTGCATGTGTGTGTAAACTTGGAAAAACAGAAAAAGTAGGGGAGTGGGTAGTGGAAAAATATAGAAAAAAACTTTCATGTGCCTGTGTCTCAAATTCAACATTTCTGAAGATCAGATATATTACTTGATGTACATGCCAATTTTGGAGGCATTCTGACCATATCTAGTCTGTTTTTCATGGCATCAGATATGCATGATCCAACACATCAACAGCATTGTGAACACCACAAAAATGCGCTTCACAAAATGGGCCATAACATAAAGATGCAGCAACATTCAATGGTGTCCCTCTGTGTTTCACTTAGCTAGTGTCTAAGGGTTGCACTGATGGCAGATGAATGTTGTTCAGGTTGGACAGTTTCTCTTACAGGTCACGTTATATATTTAAATTTGGGCAGTTCAGGCAGTAAGAGGACCGGTGTTTTTAAAAATATTTTTTGCCTTGTTTGAAAATTTGTAGTAGGACTGAATGTTGGAATTTGCTGGAAATTTCTGGTTAGCTGAGAGGAGACATGTTTGGTGCTTTGATTGATACCATCCTGAGCTTATCCAGTGGACAATTGTGGACCTATGTTGAGTTGCCGTAGTGATTTGAGGGGCACGCTGATTTCAGCTGTGTTTGGGTGTGGGGTTGGTAAGGAATCGGGTTCATAGCCAAGAAATGAGACTGTCAATGTGCTGGCTTTTTTTGTTGTTGTTATTTTGTGCATGGCAAATGTGCAGCTGGTGGCGGTAGTGTTTTTTAGGGGATTGAAATATTAGGGGATGCCTGGGACTGACTATGGCTAAGAGACTGGACAGTACGGAAACACCACTGTGTTCCATGGCCTTCATGCTTGCCCCGGCGTACAAAGGAAAGCTCTGCTCTTAACATCTGGCGGCCATGTGTTCAGTCTTCTGCTGAAACCTGACAACCGTGAGAGGAACTGCGCAGAGTTTCGTTTGCGGCATAGGGGAGGGCATGTTCTCACTAGCCTTTGTGACTGCAGGGGCTAATGTGGATTTATGTTTTTCAGGAGAAGCGGTATATAGTACATGCACTGCTTCCTCCACGCCTTCAGTTTCAGCAAGGATAGATTCTCATGAGTTCAGTTTTGCAGGCTCCCACACATTTAGAAGGCAATAGCGTTCCTGCTAGGATAAATGTATGCCTATTAACCATGTTCCCACAGTCAGCCTCGTGATCATGCAGCATAGACTCTCATGCGTCTTCGACACTGAACTTTAAGATTCAACATCTTTAGTCTTGCCGTGCAAAACTTACATCTAGTTACTATGCCACCACATGCTCCGCTATCAGTGAAAAATTCAGTCTGACAAAGTAAAGGAGGCTGTGATTTGATACAGCCTCCTTTGTCAGTGCACAGATTTTCATCAGTCTCTGTAGTCAACACGACGTTTAGTGGTCCCCATCTCAGGTTATGTTATATTTAACTCTGTCGATGCCGAACGCACCAAATTTCTTGCCCTCCTGTCGGCATTTAAAGCTTAATCAAGACATATAGACTTTCATGCGTCATCGCAGACCCCGAAGCGGAAAGAGGTGAACCTCTTACTTGCAATAACATTTACCTCTGTTGCCTGGTTAAAATGTGTCCGAGTTGTCAGTAACTGCCAGCTAGCGTGGCCATTATCAAGAACTCCCAAAATACACTCAAAACAAAAACTATTTCATTAACTGCTGTCCATTTTTAAATGAAATTTTATCACTTTTTGCTTATTTTGCAAACTTACATTTTGAATGAAATAGTCGATAGATAAAAAAAAAACAACACACAAGAAACATTACAAAAAGAAAAGTATTTGACGAGAGTTAAAAACAAAGATGTCCGACTGCGTCGTTAGCAATGGAGCCAGTAGTCACCCACGTGAAAAGGCTGAAATTTTGCCGGGAAACTGAGGAATGTCTCAGAGTCAGTAGTTACCAGACTTTGCAGCCGTTAAAGATCTGGGTCAGTGCATTTCCCACTGCTCGGGTTGTGTTTACAGGTCAGTGTTGACCCGTACTGAGACCCACGCCCCCCCCCCCCTCCCACCCCACCCCTCCCCGGCCCGGCATTCAGTGAAACCAGATGAAGAGGTGGTCAGTCAACAAATGGGCTACTGGGACGCTTGATATGATATAAAATTGTGCATGCTAAAGCGACTGGCCTTATTTATTATTAACACTGATTAAAACAAACGTTCATCGAAATACAGTGTGTTCATATGTTTCTGCTTCGTAATCATTCGTCTATTTGCGCTAAGGCACTGCAGAGAACAACCAAACGAAAAATGGAACACGCTTAGAAAGGATATTGATAGTCACAACACAATTGAGAGCGACTCAGTCAACGATAAAAGAAACACGCTTAGAAAAGACAGGCCTACAACACAACTGTGTTGTAACTGTCCTTTTTAAGCGTGTTTTTTTCTTCGTTGGGTTGTCCTCTGCAAAGTACAGTACATGCATGACAAAAGTTCTTATTTAACCCATTCAGCCCTGACGCACTACAGCAGGAGATCGATCGACCATGATAATTCAAGGTTAGTGCAAGATTAGCTTGGCGCCTATTTGAATTATCATGGTCGATCCATCTCTTGCAACAGGTGCATAGTCGTTAGATGACGCCTCCAAATTTTGAGAAATACGTGCTTCGGGCTGAATGAGTTAAGAAGGCCATCCTCAGAAAGAAAAAATCCGACCACATCAGTCACTCCCCTGCTCAAACTCCTTCACTGGCTCCCCATCCCCCAACGCATCCAATACAAAATTCTGTCTCTCTGCTACAAATCCCTGAACAACTGCGCTCCTGTCTATCTCTCCAACTTACTTCACCCCTACACACCTTCCCGCTCCCTCCGCTCTGCCTCCGACCCTCTCCGCCTCCACATCCCTCGCACCAAACTCAACACTTTCGGCCCCCGCTCCTTCTCCGTCTACGGACCATCCACCTGGAACACTCTCCCACTCTCTCTTCGTCAGAAACACTCTCTCTCCTCCTTCCAGTCCGCCCTCAAAACTCACCTCTTTCAACAGTTCTAGCACTATATCACCACACTCCCCACCGCAAGCTGACCGTCGTAATGTTTTTTCACTATTTGTGGTACATGAGTCATTGTCTAAAGCGTGCGCATGCGTGCGCGAGTTGTGAGTGCGCGCTTAGAGTTATAATTATTATAAGATAAGCGCATTACAAATACCGTAATTATTATTATTATTATTACGTCTTTTGCCATGGGGAAAGTGATGTCAGAGAAGGCGAACCCAAAAAAGTGGCGGTACTCACTGACTTTGTCACCTTGTTACCTCGAGCCTGAGCTCTGGGACTCATTTAACATCTGTATTTCTGTCAGACGGATGACATCACATTTTGCGGAAGGAATACACACGTATGACAGCCTGGAAATGTGTCACACACGATTCACGACGTGCTACGTTTTGTACCATGTTTTGTACAGAAGTAGGCCAAGCGCTAAATATAGCACGCTAAATATAGCTCTGACCCATTTTGTCACGCGGAAAATAGGCCTCGACCTACAAATATGACAGCTGACAAAACGTCCAGTCGTAAATCTGTAGCAGAAGGCCATTTGTGTGAAAAGCGGGATTTTCATTGTAATACATTTAACAAATCTTGCTTTTCATAAAAATGGACTTAATCTCTTTTGGCGTCACACCGGGAAGCGCTTCTCATGCGACCACTGGTCCAGGAAGCCTACAGGAATAAAAGGTCTCTGACAGCGGTGCTTGAGAATATGTACACAGAAATGTGTATCTCCGAAATAATAGCACGTTACTGTGTCGGAGACAAACACTTACCGCCATATTCTTTACTCATTGTGCCCGAGGTACGAAATACCCACATTCTGGAGTTATCCTGTGAGGACTGCATTACAATTCAGGAGACAGATCGACTATGATAGTTCAAGGGTGGTGGCAGAATAGCTTGGCGCCTATAGGCGCCAAGCTATTCTGCCATCACCCTTGAACTATCATGGTCGAGCCGTATCCTGCTGTGGTGTGTCGCGGCCAGAATGAGTTAAAACTAGACAATTAACAACACAATTATTACTGTACATTCAGTTGATACTCACCTCATGGTGAAAACCCTCGTCTTGACCTATGCCTGTGTTTTGAGTAGAAGTGAAGATATTTTTTATTTAGGGGTGGGGTAGGTTGGAAGTGGGGGGGGGGGGGGCGGCGAGGGGGGGGGGTAAGTCGGGAAAGGGGGGGGGGGGGGCAGCGTGCCTGACCTTAATTTTCCTTTCCACCGACCGACCTACACAAAACAGCACCGGGGAAGTAGGGAGAGGGGGGGGGGGGGGAGGGAGCGCGGGGAGGCGAGAGCCAACATGCTCGAAAATATTAAAAAATATTGAAGACACATTTCAGCACCGTTTGTGTTTCTTATGCCCTATCGACACATCTAATACACTTTAACGGCAGTTTAGACATGCTGCAAACACACATGCGTAATCGCACTTATTTATTCTGCGCAACCGTTAGCGTGTCAATCTGTTTTTAGCTTTTTCTCTTACTTATAGAGTTGTAATTATAGAACGGGGTGAAGTCATTGTCAGGTTACTTGATATTAACACGACTTGTGCTGAACTTGATTCTCCTGCGTCTAATGAACCACAACTAGACCTGTGTGTAGCGTTTAGTAACCATAGACGATTTGTGCTGAACTTGATTCTCCTGCGTCTAATGAACCACAACTGGACCTGTGTGTAGCGTTTAGTAACCATAGACGACTTGTGCTGAACTTGATTCTCTTGCGTCTAATGAACCATAACTGGACCTGTGTGTAGCGTTTAGTAACCATATGTTACAAAAGTGTATATTTGAACAGTCACGGCGGTAGTGGGCCTTTAAACAAAAAGATTTATAATAAATATATCTATTTTTTTAATATTTTGTATTCTTTATTTTTCGTTGCTATTTCAACTCGACGCATGCAGATAAGGAGTTATTGTAGACCCGCAGGGGGGTGGGTGGGTGTGGGTGGGTGGGTGGGGGGGGGGGTGAGGGGTGCTTTGGTACTACAGCAACCCCCTACCCCCCCCCCCCCTCCCCCCCGGCTTAAAAAAAAATCATTCACTGCCAGTCAACAACATGGGCCGAGAAGGAGGGGGGTGGGGGGTGCTTTACTGTTATTGCAGCACCCCCTACCCCCCCCCCCTCCCTCTTTCCACTGTACCGTCACAATTACAACAGTGTACAGTTTTTACATTGTCGTTGAGCACACCCCCCACTCCTCCCTCTTGAAAGCTGATTGATCCGGTGCTGCCCCCCCCAGCCCCCCCATTAACCCTTTGACTGCTACTGACAATACCGCTCGGTGGAAAAGACGAGTGACAACGCGTCCTTTCCGCCGAACGGCGTCGTCAGTAGCAAAGGGTTAAAATGTGTAAAAATGGCACTTCTGTGAAAGAGTGTCATTATTTACGACATCTTGTCACGACTAAAATGATAAACAGAGAAGAACAAGTTGTAAAAGGGTGGACTAACAACCACAAAAAAATAAAATAAATGCATGCACTTTGATTAAAGAAAGGCTTTAAATCATCACTTAATTTCACCCTTTGGCTGTCGGTAGCGGGTTTTGTCGCGATGATTCCTGCCGGAATCATCGCGACAAAAACCGCTACCGACAGCCAAAGGGTGAATCTAGAAAGGCTGCCATAGGACTATAGCGCTCCACCGTTTGTGTAGATAAATCAGCTTGATCACTGGTGTTGTTTCTAATTTAAAAAAATAACAACCCAAAAACAAACAAAAAACAAACAAACAACAACAACAACAAAACACCCGGTAACGCTCTTTGGTTATTTTGCTATTTCATTTGAACCATACAGTCTATCTGTCCGTCAGTCTGTTCATCCGCAGTTCATCCATTTATGCGTCCGGTTAACCGTTCAACAGTCGGACAAAAAAATTCTTTCTTTCATCCTTCTCGCTTCACCCACGTAACATAGTCATAGAAAACGCACACAATCATAAAATTTTCTACAAAAGAAAACTCACCATGTAAATTTAATGCTTAGCTGCAGTCGGCTGTACGCATTATTAAAACAAACAAAAAAAAACCCAAAAAAAAAACCAACACCTGTTTCAATTAAAAAAAAAAAAGCAAACGGCAAAAAAGATCATTTCACGTGTTATACTTTCAATCAACCCTCGCGTGCACCAGTTGATTTCGTAGCGCACGTGGCAGACGCCCCCAAAATGCTAATGCTGTGACGTAACAGGAGAGATTATGTTACGTCGCGCCAGGAAAAAATAAGTCTTGGACACTTCCTGGATTTTTCGAACGCCCGAACGTCAATGTGTAGCTATATTCGGACACAAAAGCTGAAACCCCCAGAGTCTACTTCCTGCTGAGACAAAGAGAAGTAAATGAAGGATCCCGGTCGTACAGCAAGAGGCGTAGATTCTCATGAGCCCCTGCCTTGCAGGGGCTCATGAGAATCTATGCCTCTTGCGTGGAGAAGAGAGGGCCTGTTAATAAGAATCTTAAATCCGAAGTCTGAAAAAGGAAGTTGTATCTAAACTAGCCGAATATGGTATTGCAGTAAGCCTCGCATATAACAAGGATATAGAAAATATCGGATATTTATATAGCATCATCTCTTCGACCTCCCGTCTATACTCTGTGTTAACTACTTCGCTTACAACTTACTCCGGATATAACAACGAACGAAGCGGAAACCCCATGGCGGTTTGTCGCGTCCGACGTGAACTGTCAGTTCAAGCTTCCGAGGTTTCAGATTCGCATGCGCCCCTTGCGGCTGCCTGGGCTCATGAACATCTAGATCTCTGGCAGACATGGAAGTCGCAGGCTGAATAATGGACTCTAAGTTTATCTCAAGGATTTGGCGTGGACAAGGAAGTTGCAGCATTTTTTTTTTTGTTGAATCATCTCATCCTGCGGCCGAGCAAGTTTTTGCGTCGTCTCATTTTTGTGTAGCAGATTATTTCACCGACCACCCATATGAGAGATCACGTGTCATTAACCCGTTAACCCCACGGGCACATTTCCCTATTTTCCGAGGTGTCACTTACCATTATCATTATTTTCAGTGTGTTAGCAAGCGTTGGCAGTAACTCATTATCATTATTTTCAGTGTGTTAGCAAGCGTTGGCAGTAACTCATTATCATTATTTTCAGTGTGTTAGCAAGCGTTGGCAGTAACTCATTATCATTATTTTCAGTGTGTTAGCAAGCGTTGGCAGTAACTCATTATCATTATTTTCAGTGTGTTAGCAAGCGTTGGCAGTAACTCATTCAGCCCCGGCGCACGTATTTCCCAAATGTTGTAAGGGTCGTCTAACGACTATGCACCTGTTGCAGGAGATGGATCGACCATGATAATTCAAGGGCAGTGCCAGATTAGCTTGGCGCCGACACTACCCTTGAATTATCACGGTCGACACATCTCCTGCTGGAGAGCGTCAGGGTTGAATGGGGTATCTGTTTCTTGTATCGGTGTGTGTGGGTATGTGTGAGTGCGAGCTTTTGATATGTGTCACTTTAGTTTTTGTAACATTTATTGTAGCTCTTACTTTTTGTACTTTTTGTTCTGTGATTTTTGCTCTTGTAAAGCGCTTAGAGCATCATTCATGTGGTTAAGCGCTGTATAAATGTACATTATTATTATTATTATTATTATTATTATTATTATTATTATTATTATTATTATTATTATTATTATTATTATTATTCAAGGGAATTATAGTCCCGAACTACCCTTGAATTATCATTTAACTACACCACGCTCAGAAAGGGCAGTCACAACACAATTGAGAACGACTCAACGAAGAAAGAAACACGCATAGAAAAGACAGTTACAAGTACACAATTGTGTTGTAACTGCCCTTTCTTAGCGTGTGTCTTTCTCCGTTGGGTTGTTCTCTGCAAAGTATCATTTAACCCCAGAGCCGCATTTCTCAAATTTTCGAGGGTTCACTTAACGACCATGATAATTCAAGGGTAGTGCCAGATAAGCTTGGCGCCTGATGCCGCCAAGCTAATCTGGCACTACCCTTGAATTATCATGGTAGATCTATGTCAAATTTTCGAGGGTTTACTTAACGACCATGATAATTCAAGGGTAGTGCCAGATTAGCTCGGCGCCTGATGGCACCAAGCTAATCTGGCACTACCCTTGAATTATCACAGTAGATCTATCCCAAATTTTCGAGGGTTCACTTAACGACCATGATAATTCAAGGGTAGTGCCAGATTAGCTTGGCGCCATCAGGCGCCAAGCTAATCTGGCACTACCCTTGATTTATCATGGTAGATCTATCTCCTGCTGTAGTGTGTCGGGGCTAAATGTGTTAACGACAACCTAAATGGTGGTCTTTATTGACAGGGGACACTTTTAACCCTTCAAGACTTGTGTTGTTGTTGAGAGAACACCTGTCTTGCAGGAACACTTTTTTTTTCCTCGATAAAATATTGGTTGTTCAAAACAGGGTCTGACTTTCGCAGAGTTCCAATGCATCTCGAAAAGATGTGTAAGAGCTGCGGGACACTGACAGCCAAGAAGGTTCAAAGGTGGTGTCAAACTGACTTGCCGCCTTCTAGGCTTTATGAAAGGATAACCGCGAAATTGTAATAAGCGCACTTTTTCTTTTTTTAATGATCACCGAAGAAAGCTGGTAAAAAGGCAGCACGTTTTGCAGTCAGGCACCAACACTACTAACTTGCTTAGGAAGACAAAGGCACAATTCGAGTTCTATTATTATGGCTTGAGCTTTATAGAAAGGTTGGAAAGAAGCGCAAAGAAACACACAAAGAACCAGAGAGAAAGAGAGAGAGAGAGAGAGAGAGAGAGAGAGAGAGAGAGAGAGAGAGAGAGAGAGAGAGAGAGAGAGAGAGAGAGAGAGGAGGGAGAGAGAGAGAGAGAGAGAGAGAGAGAGAGAGAGAGAGAGAGAGAGAGAGAGAGAGAGAGAGAGAGATGAAATGAAATGAAATGAAATGAAATTTCTCAAGGATAAATGATTAGGTACACAGACCTTTTTTCAATCATGTCCTTGCACACGCACTCACACAACAATCTCACGCGCGTGACTAAAACTAATAAAATTGGAAAGGCAGAACGTGAGCATAAAAAACCCATAAAACACACACACACACAAAAAGCAAACAAACCAACAAACCAAAAAAAACAACAACAAACAAACTAGTTAGCAGTCACTCACTCACACACACACACACACACACACACACACACACACACACACACACACACACACACACACACACACACACACACACACACACACACACAGAACCTGATTAAACATGAACGTTAGAAACTTAGTTTGAACAGCAACAGCAAACTCGACAATACAACTCAATGCGCTCTAGTATCGCCGACACAACTACACACCTATGGGTTTAAGTTTCTTTCAAGCTGCCGAAATAAGCGGGCCCTGAATGTGGACAAAGAAGAAGCCCCAGTAATGTCGATAGGCAACAAATTCCATAGTTTGGCTCCTGAGTAAGACAAACTAGTTTTGAATATATCGAGGCGCGGCCTTGGTATGGATAGATTGTTCCTCGTCGTTTTATAAGGCGTATGAGCAGGGCTAAATAGATCTGTTAGATAACTAGGCGTTTTAGAGTGGTAGATTTTAAACATAAGTACGCCTTTATTGTACATAAGTAACTTACGCAGAGGCAGCATGTCGAGGGCTTTGAGCCGGTCGTCGGTGCTTTCTTTACTATCCGGGTGGATTAATTTGGCTGCCCTACGATGAAGAGCATTAAGCCTTTTTATGCAAGCATCGCTACATCCATCCCAAACTGTAAAAGCATAATCTATATGGGATTGAGAGAGAGAGAGAGAGAGAGAGAGAGAGAGAGAGAGAGAGAGAGAGAGAGAGAGAGAGAGAGAGAGAGAGAGAGAGAGAGAGAGAGAGAGATGATGATGAAACGTTCTTATTCAGGATAAAAAGTTTTAGGCATAGCAATGCCTATCTTCCAAACTGTCCTGCTACTCTAAACATATAAGAAATACACCAGACGAGACATCAAAAGATAAAACATAAAAAGTAAAAAGACCCCCCCCCCCCCACCACCACTCAGAGGAAGAAAAAAAATATATATATATATAATTATATACACAGGTATGAACCTGACATGTTAATGCAGACAGTCGAACTATTACATAATCTGCAGCAACAGTAGAAGAGTATTAGGTAATAGGAAACTTGTCACTAACTATACGAATTGTAGCATAAGGGAGCCGAACATACCATTACTTCTAAAGTAAATATTTATGGAGGCGATCTTTGAAGACGCTAATCTTACAAATTGATTTCAGGTGTGGAGGTAACATATTCCACGCTTTAGCGCCTGAAAAAGACAGGCTGGTTTTACAGATGTCTAATCTAATTTTTGGAAGGTGGATCAAGCTATTTCTCGTGTTTTTCCTATCAATTGTCGGGAAATAGAGTTTTTAGTTAGGGTGGGGCTTTTCCGTTCATGATCTTATGCAGTAGAACACAGCGATTAAATTCAAACTGTTTCTTCAATGTTAGTAACTTGAGAGATTTTAATTTTTCATCAGTCGAAGTAGGACCGGGAAGTATTAATTTAATGCCCCGACGATACAAGGAATTAACTTTTTCATGTGAACTTCACTGCATCCATCCCAGACGGTAGAACTGTAGTCACAATGCGTTTTGATATGCGCATGAAAAAAGAGTTTACGGATATCAGTATTAACTATATGGCGTAGTTTTAATAACAGGAACAGATTTTTGGAGATTGTTTTGCATATAGAGTCAGTATGCGGCTCCCAGCTTAATTGGTTGTCCACTATAACGCCTAATAAGCGATGCCTAGTTACTTGTTCTACAAGCTGGCTATCTAAGGAGAGTGTTAAAGGTAAAGAGAGAGAGAGAGAGAGAGAGAGAGAGAGAGAGAGAGAGAGAGAGAGAGAGAGAGAGAGAGAGAGAGAGAGAGAGAGAGACAGAGACAGAGAGATGATGATGATGATGATGAAACGTTTTATTGACAGGATAAAGTTTTAGGCGAAACGCCTCTCTTACAAACTGTCCTGTTAGAAAAGAAATATTAACAGCAAAGAGTAAGAAACACAATAACACGATAAGAGAGACAGAGAGAGACAGAGAGAGAGAGAGAAAGAGAGAGAGAGATAGAGAGAGAGAGAGAGAGAGAGAGAGAGAGAGAGAGAGAGAGAGAGAGAGAGAGAGAGAGAGAGAGAGAGAGAGAGAGAGAGAGAGAGAGAGAGAGAATCAATGAATCAATGAATCTTTATTTTACAACGGTGAAGATATTAACACAGTCAGTGACTATGTCATTTTTCGTACCTGCCGTTGCTACAACTACGACTAACTAAGTACAAAATATACATAAAAAAAGACATCAAAACACAGTAATACAAACTATATAGTCCACTAAACACAAACAAGCGCATACGCCGCGCACAAACGCACTCACGCGTCCACACACACACACACACACACACACACACACACACACACACACACACACACACACACACACACACACACACACACACGCACACACACACATACACATGATTGTTATAATATACACGGACATTCGTGTGTCTACGAATAACTAGATATTATTATTTGAGTAATGTCAGATACTTATAAAGACTTGCCTTGAAATGAGATAATGTCGGAGTGGCTTTAACGTGATGTGGGAGTGAGTTCCACAGTGTGGAACCCGCAAATGACAAAGTAGATTAAATATATCTATTCGGGGTTTTGGAACAATATAAAGACCCCTCATGTTCCCATAGCAGGAATCTGATTTTTTAAACAACTCTGTTAGATATTCTGGAGCGCTATGGTTCCACACTTGTTTAAACTTTAAACATCAGTACCCCTTTGTTATATTTAAAATGATTTTGAAGGGGCAGGAATCCAGCTTTACTGAGTTTTTCCTCGGTCGTCAAGTGCGGGTCGGGAAGAATTAATTTTGCCATTCTCCTATGTAAAGAATTTAGTCTTTTTAAGTAGACACCACTGCAACAATCCCACACCGTCGATGCGTAGTTTATATGTGACATGATGTGTGCACTACTGAACAATTTTCTGGTTTCACTATCTGTGTAATACTTTAATTTCGATAACATAAAGACATTTCTAGAGACCGTTTTACAGACATTGTCAATGTGCATCTGCCACCTCAGCTGATTATCAATTGTGACCCCCAATAGACGATGTTCGGCTACCTGTTCTATGATGTCGTCGCCGATTGATAGATTAAGCTTTAAAGGTTTTAACTGGTGCTTTTGGCGTGTTGCAATAACCATAGATTTTGTTTTAGTAGGATGCAGAATCTTTGAGTTGACTTTACACCATGCTGATATATCGTCGAGACTTTTTTGAAGGCCGTTCTCAACTTCATGTATGTCTTTGTTAGCTGTGTGGATTGAGGTATCATCGGCGAACATATCACACTGTGTTGCTTCGTAGGTGAGACTTAGAGGCAGGTCATTGATGTAAATACAAAATAAAAGAGGACCTAAGATTGACCCCTGCGGAACCCCGAGTTTAACATCTTTAGTAGAAGAGTAGGCTCCATTAGCAATTACTTTCTGTTTTCTGTTTTCGAGGTATGACATAAAAAAGGAAATAGCCATGTCGTTTCGAAGATAATGCTTAAGTTTGGAAATCAATATTGTATGGTTCACTAAGTCGAAGGCCTTTTTAAAGTCAAGATAAATTACACCTGTCAGCTGAGAATTATTCATATTTGAAAGCCATGTGTCTGTTAGAGAGAGAGAGAGAGAGAGAGAGAGAGAGAGAGAGAGAGAGAGAGAGAGAGAGAGAGAGAGAGAGAGAGAGAGAGAGAGAGATTCATTGATTCAATGATTCAATGAAGCTTTATTTATCAACGGTTGAGGCATTGACAGCGACATAGACATAGCCATTTTTCAAACCTACCGTTGCTACAAACCTACGAGACATACACAAAACTAAGTATATAGTTACATGTAAATGAAACAAAAAACATTGCTAGTTTAGGGACAGAAAGTCCCATGATGATGTCACACTCCTAAACACACACACACACACACACACACACACACACACACACACACACACACACACACACACACACACACACACACACACACACACACACACACACACACAGTTTGTAACTGGGAGCAAACGTAATCAGATTTACAGGGCAATATATATTTCACAACGTAATGATTACGACTCCTTCTCGAAGCAATTAAAGAGACTGATTTTGAAACGGGCTAGAGAGGAAGCGGATTTCACATAATCAGGAAGCGTGTTCCAAGTCTGCGTTCCCGAGAATGACAAACTAGAGTTGTATATATCAATTCTTGTTTTGGGGACTAAAAAAAGTTGCCTAATATTACCAAGCCTAGAATCCGACTTAGAGAAAAGAGTTGTGATATATTCTGGTATAGAGAGAGAGAGAGAGAGAGAGAGAGAGAGAGAGAGAGAGAGAGAGAGAGAGAGAGAGAGAGAGAGAGAGAGAGAGAGAGAGAGAGAGAGATGGTGATGATGATGATGATGATGATGATGATGATGAAACGTTTTATTGACAGGATAAAGTTTTAGGCGAAACGCCTCTCTTACGGACTGTCCTGTTAGAAAAGAAACATTAACAGCAAAGAGAAAGAGAAACACAATAACACAATAAATCGAAACACGAAGAAATAAACTGAAAAAAAACCACAATACAAAAGCAATGCAAATAATGCGCACACATATCAATAACAGTGAATAATATATATATATATATATATATATATATATATATATATATATATATATATATATATATATATATATATATATATATATATATATATATATATATATATAATATAAGTAGTCTGTTCAGGTAGTAGGTTACTGTAACAAGATGTTATATAAAGGAGTTTTGAAGGTTCTAGAGATAGAAATGGATTTAATTTGGGGTGGTAGTTCGTTCCAGGCTTCGGCACCTGAGAACGAAAGGCTGGTTTTATATATATCGAGCCTGGCCCATGGCAGCTGTAACAAACTGTTCCTCGTGTTTTGTCTTTGACTATCCCAAATAACATACGAAGGTAAGATGGGGTTTTATGGTGAAGAATTTTATGCATAAGTATACATCAATTAAATGTGAACTGTTTGTTTAGGTTTAGCAGTCGGATGGTTCTAAACTTTTCGTCGGTGGGAGAGGCACCAGGCACAGTTAACTTTGCCCCTCGACGATACAATGAGTTAAGTTTCTTTAAATGTACCTCACTGCATCCATCCAAGATAGTGGAGCAGTAATCACAGTGTGTCTTAATGTGGGCACGGAGAAAGAGTCTTCTAGTGTCAGTGTTAACTATTTGACTTAGTTTTGATAGCAGGAATAGATTTTTAGATATTGTTTTGCATGTGTTTTCGATATGTGGTATCTACTGTAACTCTAAAAGAGAGAGAGAGAGAGAGAGAGAGAGAGAGAGAGAGAGAGAGAGAGAGAGAGAGAGAGAGAGAGAGAGAGAGAGAGAGAGAGAGAGAGAGAGAGAGAGAGAGAGAGAGATAGAGCTAAACAACACAGAATGAATGTATGAATGAAAGAAAAAGAGAAGAAAGCATGCAAGCAAGCAGAATAAAATAAAATAATATCACAAAAAACCCACAAAAACTGCAAAACAAGCGCTCTCTCTCTCTCTGACACACACACACAAACACACACACACACACACACACACACACACACACACACACACACACACACACACACACACACACACACTCAAACACACACACACACACACACACACTGACACACCCGCCAAAGCCCCAAAACAATTATTAACGTAGTATTTCACTAACCTGATCATAATATTTGCTGGCTTTGCCAATGCGCTCACCACAGTGCGGAGTATACCCTTCGTACAGCGTGAACCTTTTAAGTCTTTACTCTAGGATAACAAGGATGTACATTATATGACTCTGCTCACTGATCCTAGGATTGTCTTAATCGTAATAATAATGACAACAACGATACGAACCAATCGTTAGTTTGATTTGCAGGTAGGTGCGCATGCCCGTGTGACATGCGCACTCCCTTAAAGCCATGGCAAGGATAGTGCATTTTGAAATTTCAGTCATTGTCTGAACATCTTTGCCGCTGGTACGTTTTGAGGAGCTGAATGTAAGTACATCTAATAAATCGGTGCCTGGAGCTGCAGGGGCTCATGAGAATCTATGTCTCTTGTCAATGAAAAGGACTGGCTGGCCAGGTGTAAAACCCTCAACGTTCTAAATGGCTATTGGGGGTATTGGGAAACACTCGTTTGCGCAAGTTTACCACAGAAGAAAGTGGTGAAGTTTCGTTCGCAACGAACGACTCCCAACGAACGAGAGCGATATCACAGCGAATAACCAGCCCTTACCAAAAGCATAGAAAACACTCCAAACACCTCAGAGCTTATGAGGATCTATGCCTCTTGGAGATGTTTAGAGTGCTCAGTCTGTCCGCCGTGATTTGGCTCTCGTTCCGTTGTTGCGAGACGTTCGTTACAAAAGAAACCGCACTAGTGTGCTGTGACGAAATACATGTATTTCCCGGCACGATATTTATTTTGTTTCTTGTACTACCTTTGGAGTGGATCAGTGGCATGCATGAAGGGGTGGGGTGGAACTTTTAATTTCGGGGCGTTTGAGACACGGAACTGCCCAAGGAAAGAGATCGTGCTTTCCAGACTCGCAGCAAAAATAAAAGAAAGAAAGAAAGGGCGAAGGAACAAACGAACAAACAAAGAAAAACAAAACACTTTTCTCTTTTGAAAGTTTTATTACAGAGGGAACAGCCCCATATCCGTCCCTCTATTAGCCGTTGCACCTTAAAATAAAGAAACAAACAAACAAACAAAAACTCTAAAGGGTTGTTGTAATCAGTCCACTCCCTCCATACACTATCAACGACAACAGCATCCTTAAAATAAACGTCTACAAACATATCTACGCCTGAGGGAATGAAAATGAAGTCGATGAGATCATTGTACAACGTGTGCTGATCTATTATTCATAGGGACCTTACTACTACTTCAGAGAAGCACCAAGCTAGCCAAGCACTACCCGTGAACTATCTTCGTCGATTCGTCTGCTGCGACGTCAGACCCTGTACTAACCTTTTTCCTGCCGCTGTACGTACATTTTGTTTCCGAAATCTGTGTTCTTTCAACGACACAAATCCACAACCCTCCAAGGAATAGGCTACAAATCGGTCTCAGCAAGAGACATAGATCCTCATGAGCCCCCGCGAATGCGGGGGCTCATGAGGATCTATGCCTCTTGCTGACACCACCTTGTATCGATGTTTTTTTTTTTTTTTTTTTTTTTTTTTTTTTGGGGGGGGGGGGGGGGAGGGGGGGACGTTGATACTCTGTGGCAAAGATTTTTTGAAACACAATCTACCACCGCTGACCATGGGGGACTAAAAAACAATATTCGACTAACCAGCTCTGAGGTATATTTTACAGCATGTCAGATTGTGTATTAATGGTAGACAGTTTTAAAACCAGGCCGAGCCTTGAGCTGTCTGGTTGCGGTCCATCTTTCACCTGCAGTTGGCGCTGGAGACGAAACTATTACGAATGACAGGCCGGTGTTGCTTCCCGGTTTGAAACCTACCTTTCATGCGTCGACGACAAACAGACGGTACACGGAACAACCATTTAAACTCATTCAGCCCTGACGCACAACAGCAGGAGATGGGTCGACCATGATAATTCAAGGGCAGTGCCTGATTAGCTTGGCGCCTGTCGGCGCCAAGCTAATCTGGCACTACCCTTGAATTATCATGGTCGAACCATCTCCTGCAACAGGTGCATAGTCGTTAGATGACGCCTTCAAAATTTGGGAAATACGGCCGTCGGGCTGAATGAGTTAAGCGAGCCAACAGCACATGACCATTGTTATTCTGAAAACCACGAGCGACAACTCATTCGTCCAGGAAACCACGAGCGACCACTCATTGGACGAAGGAGCGGTCGCCGGTCGTTAGAGGATGTCATAGAAATTAAGCAGACCATAGACGTTGTATGATCAGAGTATATTTCGGGCATTTCACGTGAGCTAAGAGTACGTGGACGCTGTAATCCGGAAATCTACCAGCCACCACTCTTTCATCCTGGAAGTCACGAACGTCAACTCCTTCATCCTGGAACCCACGGGTGACAACCGGCTTCTTCCTTCTGAAGCCCACGNATCGACAACTCCTTTCGCCGGAAACCCGTGAGCGACCATTCTTCATCCTCAAACCAAAGAGCGACAACACTTCATCCTCAAACCCACGAGCGACAAGTTTTCATCCTCAAACTCACGCGCGACTCAATACTGAAACCCACAAGTGACACTTCTTCATTCTGAAAGCCACAAGCGACGGTTTCTTCATCCTGAAACCCACGAACGACAACTCCTCCATCCTGAAACCCACGGGTGACAACTCCTTTATTTAGAACCCCACGGGCGACCACTCGCTTCGACAATGGAGTGTTTGCCCGTGGTTTCAGGATACAATGGCATCTTTTGTATATATACTTCCCGTTTCCCCGTTGTCTATACCTCACCGTGACACTCCATTTTATATATTGACGAGGAAAAGAAATGCGATATCATTCGAATCATCGGAAACACCTGCGTGTTTCCAATGATTCGATCTATGTCGCATTTATATAAATACATAATTATTTGAATATGTATTAATAGACATCTTAATAAAGAGTATTCGTCAACATTGTAAGGGAAATTAAAAATCACGTGCGTACCTTGTATTTAACAAAACTGATTTTGGAACATTTTGTTGTTCACTCTGTCACTGAAACTGTCGATGTGTTAAATATAGATTGTGACATCGGTGTTTAGGTGATACTGAGAATCTCACTCGAGTGGTTTTAAAACCTTATCCTACGAGCGAAAGCGAGTAGGATAAGGTTTTAAGACCACGAGAGTGAGATTCTCAGCATCGCCTAAACACCGATGTAAGAACCTATTTCTTTCTCACCTTTTTCTTGGCATAAATCCGATGTGAGTTGTTTTCGGCACACACCTAGTCACAACACAGCCGCCATTGAGTTTGGCAAGGATCTTGACATAATTACGTTGTAATGTGACGTCAATATTTTGGATGACAGATAAATGTTCCTACATCATGATGTAATAGCGCAGTCCATGCCGCCGGAGTGCCAGTCGTCACTATGAAATGATGTCATTGCGCGTGAGCTGAAAGTAGGTCAAGTTTCAATATCGCGTGTGCTCATACCCTTTTTGATCAGACTTTCTACAGACATGTTTCACGTTATTTGTTTCTGAAGACAAATTGAAACAATGGTACCGGATAATTTTGCTTGTACAACATCATGTTACTATATTTTGTTATTGTAATGAATGTGGTATAATAAAGATACAAAATACGCAAGTTTGTTATTTTTTTTTTAAGCAAAAGGTGGCTTTGAATGACTGATATCATCGCCTATGGTCGTTACGATCCAGACGGACGCCATTTCCTCTTCTCACTACACCGTCACTTTCTTTTTCTTTGAAGCAATTCACAGTTTGAATTTTACAATAATATTCTTCAAAACTAAATTATAAATAGGGAGGACTGTGTAAGAAGCATTTACGTTGTAAAATTAAGCTGCTTTCGCTGAAAATTAGAACTCGAAAAATGATCGCTTCTAAGCTGACTGTCCGTCTGCGATTTTTGTTACTCCCTTGAAACAGCAAGTAGAGGAGTGGCAGTCTATAGCTGAACTCTTACTCTATCAAATACTGAAAAGCAAAGAAAAAAAATTGATCATAAAAGGCACAATATCTAAGCTAGATGTCCATCACAACCGAAAAATTCAACTGTCACTCTATCGGTATGCTTGTCCGTCCGCAGATCGTAACGACCGGCCCCCCCCCATCCGTGTCTGGCCTGGGGGACTTGGGTGGGGTTAACTACTTTTTAGTTCCCAGGGCCACCATGGTCAGCCCCACAGGGTGGGTTTTCCCCTCTATTCTGGGGCATGTGTTTCTTTCTACCCTTGGTCCATTCACCTGTATTTTCCATTTTTAAACTCTCCCTACTGTCTGCGCTGCCTGTAGCTCTTGATATTGGATATGTGTTGCTAATGGTCTTAGCTTTATTTAGACCCCATGTCGTAGGTTTATTTAACGTATTGGACCGGCTGGCGACATACATTCAATATTCTGTTTAGTTTTTTTTTCTCACAAGCAGTGCAGGCACGTCCTGAGAAAGTCTTGTTGCTGTCGGCACGTTAAACAATGTACAATCAATCAATCAATCAATCAATCAATCAATCAATCAATCAATCAATCAATCAATCAATCAATCAATCAATCAATCAATCAATCAATCAATCAATGTAACGACCGGCCTAGACTTTTCTCGCCATGGCGATAGCTAGTTTTAGACCGCATGACGTATTAGCATCGTTCCCGTCACTTCCACTCATTTACATGTTCGAACAGCACATGTGCTTTGGCAGTTTCTCGGTTACCTTTTGTGAATTTACGATGTTATTCTGTCCGTCTGGTAACGACCAGTGATAACGAACGCATAAGAGAGCTTGAGGTAAGTCAATGATTCAAGTTTTTGTTGTATTTGGGCTGGTTAGGATGATTTATTCGAGAATAATCAATGCTTCCGGCTAGGTTCTGTGTTCAGAGAAGGGTGGATTTCGGCCTTTGTTCTCTAGAAATAAACGGTGATGTTTCAGTGAATGCCAATTGATAACCAACGTTACGAACAAAGACGGACGGCTTGTGCACTTGACTGACCAACGCTACTCATCTGGACGGACTTATTTCACTTTGCTTTAACCAGCCTTTTACATAAATGACAAAGAATGAACATGTACGGCGGCATGCTCTGAACTTTGTTCGCAACGATCTGAATCATGATCACAATGATGTACAACACTATACCGAAAAGGCCATCCAGTACCTGGAAGTATGTAATGAGGTAGACGCCACAACAGAGATTTTCAGAAATATTAATAAATTGTGTTGTACCCGTCTTTTCTAAGCTTGTTTCTTTCTCCGTTGGGTGCTTCTTAGAGATTTTCATGTTTTCAGATGGTTGTGCCGCCCAATATAAAGGCAAGGGCACGTTTGCAGACCTCTCCTTCTTCAACCGGAAAGTCCAACGCTGCTATCTTGGGGCTGAACACGGGAAGGGGGGAAGCTGATGCAGAGACAGGGACAATCAGCAAAATGGTTGGGACAGCAGTTCTTTGCAGGCAGGTGGTTGTCAGATATGCTGAAGACTTCAACCACTGGGCCTACGGCAACATGAGCAAGGAGGAAGCCCTTTCCAAAAGAAAATTTTTCTTTGTTCCCAATGGAGAAATCAAAAGAAATCAGAAAGAAACCTGTGTTAAAGGAATTCCTGGAAGCAGAAAGCTCCATCAGTTTGAAAAGGTTTCACCCTTAGTGTTGAAGGCATGATCCCTGGCATGCTTCTGTGAAAGTTGTCAGAGCTTCACAGGGAACTGCATGAACAGGGAGTATGTGGAGCCATTCCAGATTGTCGAGATCAAGGCATTCGTCATACCGTCTCCCTCGCAATCAGTTGCTGATTCTCCCTCTCCACCTGGCTCAGATGTCTTGGTTCCTTCACCTCTAATCCCCTCTTTTGAACAGTCCCTTGACGCATCAAAGCCCGGAAATATGTCCCCACCCACCAGTCTCTCGAAATGATTTTTTCATTGCTTGTGAGTTGAAACTGAGGTCAGCAGAACAACAGGGTTTTGAAGCATTCTATGCATGTGCGCTGCAATGCCACGCTGAAGCAGATGAACGTTATCTTCTGGATATTTCCATTGAAGAACCCCTCTTCAGCAGAAGCAATTTCGACGAAGAAGCCGAGCGCCAGCGCCCACAGGACGGTCTAAAACGGTTTCCTTTTAGAGTTGTTGGTGAGGGCAATTCAATGCAGACTTTTGCATGTTGAACTGAGACTGAGATTAGCTTGGAACTAGAATGTCTATCTGTCTCCCAGCACAGTGAGCAGAGGGACTCTATTAGATAGGATCAAGTGCCTAGAATTTTATCATTCCACTGGGGATTTCCCAACCGAGTCTCTGAAAACAGCATTTGAAAAGGAGGTCATGGAAGGCTCTCATTGCGGCAAGAGTTTTGGACCTTGGCACATGCTTGCTGCCTCGAATATTCTTCAGTGTGAAGTTATATCAGTATATCCCAACCTTGGAGCCAACTCTGTGCGGGAAGAGAGGAACCGAGTGTTTTACCCATCCCTACTGCAGGACCGGCCCCGCAAAGTTTACTTACATTGGTGCAGTAACCGAGATGACATGGGCAACATTAACCTAGATTTTTGGACTGCAAATTACGTGGTGCCATTGGTCTGTTATCTTGAAGTTCCACAGGTTGGAGAGTATGTGCGCGTCACCTACTCCGTCAACAGGAAATGTCTGTCATTTGTGGCCATTGTAATTCGAGCGAGCGTTCCCCTCAAAGATGGAGAGTTCATGGTTCGCTTCATGAGGAAATGTAGTAATGACTATGTCTTTCCACCTCAGAATGACTTGACAGTGCTAACGCTGGCAGAAGCTGTTGTTGAAATCCTGCCGCAGCCTCGCATTGACAATAGACAGCGCCATTCTTTCATAGCAGTTTGATTCCGATCTTAGACTTTTTCTCTTTTGTGCAAATTGGAGTCTCGAAATGTATTTGAGGTGTTTTTCATGAGCTTAATAGTACTTCAGTTTTCTTTTTTCTTTATTTTTTTCTTTTCAGTTTTTCTCACGATCATAATGTACCTGTAGCCTCTTTGAAGCTTTGCTGATGTCGTGATGACCATATCAGATTATTTTCTTTTTCATATAAAAAACATTGTACTTTAATTTTCATTGGTTTCATTGCTGTGAAAGGAGAATATGTTCGTGCGTCTGAAAATTTAATAGCCGACACTGTCTAGCCCAAAAACTCTGTTTCTGTGCCTGCAATTTACAGCTTTTTGTGTAATTTCTTTCCTACATACATCCCACACACTTTAAACTGAGAACAGAGATTGTAAATAAGTTAAACATAGGAAAATAATTAGCGTACTTTCAATATGCTTAATTTGGAAGAAAAAGGGGTGGGGATGATTTAGAGCAAATACCTGAGAAAGAATACCCTTTCTATCTCTCTCATTTACATTTTCTAGCTGGCATGTGTCTGGTCATCACAAAATGCACTTGCTCTTTGGCAGACAATGTGTTTTAAAAATGCAATTTTCTCCATGAAACGGAAAGTCTCTAAGCTGAAAACTGTGAAACGTGTCTACAAAACAATTTTGTGCAGTTGGTCGTTCACTCAGTAAGGCTGTATCACACACGTGTGCTACAGCTTTCCCGCTCTAAGTCGGCAAAGAAGGAGGTGTGTAAGAAAAAAGGAATTATATAGAAAGACCCGTCTTTGTATTTACTGGTATAAGCAATATCCTTCCAGCTCGATTTCGAGAATTTGGTAGAGATAGAACTGAAAGGAATTTTACCTTAGATGTTTTTTTAATTTTTTTTTAAAATCTAGGATTTTCAAGTTTTAACCCTTTTGATGGCGATAGCGGTTTTTGTCGCGAATATTTCTGCAGGAATCATCGCGACAAAAATCGCTACCGACGAACAAGGGGTTAATATAGAAGAAAAAATGTATGCCTGTTTTTTTAAAAAGAGCAAAAGACCATCGTGGTTTCATGTGCTGTTTATTGTATAATTATAGCTGCATCGGACTCTGAGAATATATACGAACTAAAACAGAACAAAACGGTTCACCCAGACTGACTGAACAACAGCAACAACGACGACGATGACGACATCATCAACAACAGTAGCATCAGCAACAACAACAGTATAAAATTAGTTTATTTTTACATCCTTTGCAAACACCAAAGACAATATATAAACAGCAAACATTGGATACAACAAATCGCCCGAGGATGCAGATGTTATCGTTGGTATATCCAAAGTCTGTTATAAGCAAAATAATTTGTACAGAAAGTGCTGTCGAACTCTGAAAAGTGTTTTTATATGCGGCTTTTGTTATATCCCACCTCGTTATAAGCGGAGTCTGCAGCCACTGCGGTCGAACCTGCCTGTCCCGGATTGGCCTCCGCAGTCACGAGCGTGCCTGCAGACGCCGTGGACAACCCCTATAGAATCTTCGTTCGCGAAGTCAAGCCAAGATAAGCGGAGTGGACTGTATTATGATAATTATTTCTAAAGTTGATTTGTGAACATCCTTTAACTCATTCGAGACGTGCCGCCTCCAGTTCAGCACAGGTCGTCTTTATATCAAGTTGAACACGACAATGACTCCACTCCGTGGATACAAGGGCATCGGTACGAGAAACAGCTAAAAATAGATTGACACGCTAAAGGGGGCACAGAATATGTAAGTGCGGTTACGCGTGTGTGTTTGCTGTATGTGCAAACTGTTGTTAAAGTTCATTAGGTGTGTTGACAAGGCATAATGAACACAAATGTGTCTGCAGACTTACGCGTAATGGTAATTTAACACAATTATAGCTCATGGCATTGGGCTGTGTTAATCCTCTAGATAGAATCTTTAACTCATTCGAGACGTGCTGCAACCGGATACGCGGCTTTATGTTGAGCACACGCAGTTGCATGGGCTGATGAGAATCTATGCGTCCTTGTTGCACAAGGGAACTAGGACGCTGGATACTCTTTTAGTGTCCGTGTCATGGTGAACAGTACCTGAGGCTGCAAGCACCAGGGGATGAAAAGAGACTGGATACAGTTCTACTAACGCAGCGCAAGCAGAATGTGGTACAGTCCCAGCGTCAGAGTGAGCCGTACCGGCGACTGCATGTGAAAGTGGATTAAGAGACTTGACTTATAGTGAGGAGAGATCATCGGACCCACTGCGGCCGTCGTGGGCCCGAAGACGTTTTGCTAATGGTAGACACAGTTCTACTGACGCAACGCCGGCAAAACGTCCTTCAGCGCCAGGGTCATTCGTCTCCAGAACGAGTCTCTGACCTCCGGGTGGTCTCCCCACTCGATGTAAGTCGTGGTGTTGATCAGCGCCAACATGGCGCCAGACATGTCACGAGATTGCACGTGCTGCAGCATCACCAGCACCATGACGTCATTGCCGTCGATCACGTGACTCAGACACATCTCTAGCTCGAAGTGGCACCACTGGCTTTGGGCGAAGGTGGGAGAGAAGACGGCCAGGACCCGCTTGCTGGAGTCCAGACAGTCCAGGATGTTGTCCACGATGTTCTTGCCCGGGATGAAGTCACGCTGGTGGATGCATAGCCGCAGACCCATCTGGGAATAGAAAAAACAAAAGCAGTTAGCAAAGCATACAAAGGTGTTTTAAATTATGTCATCTGCAAAAAAAAAAAAAGATAATTCTGGTGTCGAATCTGTTGAATTATGCAATCATATGTAAAATCCAGACCGAAAATGTGATTGCCAAGCGTATGAAATGCCGAGAAGATCTTAAAACAAAAACAACAGCAAACGAACTAAAACAAAAAAACCCAAACAACAACAACAAGAACAGCAAAAGGACAGTTGCAACACACACAAGTTATTATATTTCTGGTAAAAAAAAAAAAAAAAAACTTTTCAAAATAGACACACAAAATAAGTACACAATTTGCTACTTATCTTTTCATGATGGCTTGGTTAACGTTTAACGTTTTGGTCTCAACGTTTTTTGTTCACCACGAATGTGATTTCAAAGACAGGGCACCGAAAAGGGTTGGAACAAATTTTGACCCCAAGCTGCGTTAGAACACTGTGACCTTTCAGGGCGAGAGTCAAACGCTCTACCGCCGAGCCACCAAGCTCCCGGATGATGGCAAGCGGCAACTGATGACCACATTAGCCATCATCAACAGTTAAGTATAAATTGTGTACTTGTTTGTATGTCTCTTTAGAAATACGGTTTTAACCCGAAATGTTAATAAATTGCGTTGTGACCTTTTTTTCTACCGTATTTAAAAAATACGGTAGACTTTGAAATGGGGCTGGTCGGAGCGCATTTCGGAGAATGCACACGATATGTGTGTGTGTGTGTGTGTGTGTGTGTGTGTGTGTGTGTGTGTGTGTGTGTGTGTATGTGTGTGTGTGTGTGACAGCGACTAGAGCCCGCGCTTGAGGACACACACACATTTGAAATTGTATGATAATGTCCCTAAATAAATAATCTCGAGGTAGTTTTAGGGACTTTTTGATTACGATGCTCACTGGCGAGAAAATGGCCGTTTCACAAAAAAACGGTTAATCCACACTGGAGTCTGTAATTTTTCGTATTTTTACTAGATATTTTGCATATAGCCAGATAAAAGGGAGGTATTGAATGAGTTCGTTAACCAGCATTGTACCTCTAGAACATTTTGAGTGATAAAAAAATATTTGTTGAAAAAATATTTTCACGGTTTTGGGATTGATTTCACGAATTATTTGAGATTATATTAAAACAATTTGATCTATTGACGAAAAAATAAACAATCTTCTCATTAATAATCGCATGATTTTTTATATACGGTATTTACATAAGCCTACAGTTTGTTTCGGCTGTCGGGTACGATTAGGTGAATAGTGACCTGTATGCCGTAGGTGTGATAATCAGACAATTTTCTGCATCACTTTTTCGGAGTTATTTGTAAAACAGCTAACATAACTTTAATTTTATTTTACGAAAAAACTATATTCTTATTAATACCCGCATGATTTTTCATAAACAGTGTTTGCATAAGCCTGCTGTTTGTCCCGGCTCTGGGGTAGGATTAGGTCAAATTACCCCTTAACCTCTTCCGCGCCACTGTACGTACACTGTACGCATATTTTGGTTATTAAATCTTGGTTGATTCCACGAAGAAAAACGAACACCGTCCAAGAAACATAGATACAAATTGGTCTCAGCAAGAGGCATAGATCCTCATGAACCCCCGCAGTCGCGGGGGCTCATGAGGATCTATGTTTCTTGCTGTTGGATCATGTTCACGTTTTTTCTCGGCAGTGAAGGGGTTAAAGACTAGTACGACATTTTAGCATGAAATATTTTAAATATACTGATCAACAAAAGAAACGCGAAGTAGCCCCTTCAAATCACATTTAATCCAACAGTTGAAAGTCGATTTTTGGACAAACCATACAACGGATGGTATCGACATTTTAGGAATAAAATCATGAACACCAGCGTAATCAGTGTGGAAGTTTATTCTGTATTTGGAGCAAGCATGGCACAGCACAAAGTCAATATGGCGTGTGACCCCCATTGGCGTTGATGACGGCTTGGCAGCGTCGGCGCATATAGTGCATCAGGCGGTTAACAGCTGCCCTGGGGATGTTGTTCCAGGCCTGGACAATGGTATTCTCCAGTTCTGCGGTTGTCGTTGTTCTGGGGTGTACAGTCTGTCGTAAGTGCGGCAACATAGCCACACAAACAGCCGGCAACGTCTACAAACACGAATACACCGAAAAACAACAACTTTAAGTCTGGAATTGATCCGTCAAAACGGAGGATTTAATAAACAAAGAATATGACTTCCACGCGACATTAGACGTCAATGCGCGCAGACTCCCAACGCTTCCTGGTGTTTTATCGCGGCTAAGCCCCGCTGAGCAGGAAATGACCTGTGACTTGACTGACAGGCACAAGCACCGAAGGAACAGAAGACGCGGTGATACAATTGCATCCCGACATATGAGCATAATTGCAGTAACTGGACCCTGCAAGGATTTGAAAGCGATCTTACTTGACATCAATGATGCCGCATCAGGATTACATTTAGATGCATGGACCACGTTGACAACAATTACCCTGTCCAAATGGAAGGAATAAAATGCGACACAGAGGAATACACCAAGGAATGGACTGAGAATTGTAGGCCGGTTCCCTGATGAGTAAATCGGAGCCTGTAGTTACTAACTACGAATACCGATCGAAACGCAGCCGAGTGCTTCACATTCTTCTGCTCGGATATTTAGAGGCGTCGGGACCAGAGTGACAGGATGCATACCTGGGTGGGACCGGTCTTGCATTACTCTACTTGATCAATGTAACGCTGAGCTGTGATGCCATTTCCGCGACCTGGTACGAGTTCACGGAAGAAAACAGGTCCTACTGTCTGGTTCAGGGTAATCCCACCCCAAATCATCACACTTGGCCCGCCCCAGGCATTGTTCTCCAGCACACAGCCATCAGCATAGCGTTCACCCCTTCTCCGCCACACTCTTATGCGCCCATCTGCATGGCTGATGCAGTAGCGGCTCTCATCCGTGAACAAGATGTTCTGCGACTGTCGCCAGGTCCAGTCGACATGAGCCTGTGACCACTGTAGGCGTGCACGGCGATGAAGGTCAGTAAGTACAGGCCCACGGGCTGGACGGCGGTTGTGCAGATTATGCTCCTCTAGCCGTCCGGCGTCGCACTGTCTGGCCACTGGTGGGTGCCTTGTTGTTGCCGATAACTTCTCTTGCTGTTTCCTCGGCTGGCTGAAAGCGATTTCGCACGTGAGCCCGGAAAATGTGGCGGTCTTGCCGTGGAGTTGTCACACGTGGTCGTCCGCTTCGGGGAGCGTCAGCAGAAGACCCGTTGGCATGATAGCGTTGCTGCAGCCTGTAAATGGTCGAAATGTGACATCTAAAGGTCCCTGCCACAGCTTGTGGATCTTCTCCGGCTTCCAAACGCCCAAGAGCTCGTTCTCGTTGGGAGCACTAAGTCTTGGCATGGTTGATGTGGCAACGGCAAAATTGACAGAAGGTTGATTGATTTTTTATTGCCTTGCTTTGCTGAACACAGTTCGTGACCAAACATCACTCTGCAGTGTATGCACGTGCGTGGAAAGCATACTAACCCCTAACCAATAGGGAGGGGAGGTAACACGGTTACTACAGTACGGCGACTGCATGCTTACATGTTGTTGCTCGTACACTAGCTATCAAAAATAGAGTAACTTGTATTTTTACAAATACAACACACACTCGAATCTCGCGTTTCGTTTGTTGATCAGTATACATATTTACATCTTGTCTTAAAACCTTTCGTTTGGTCTGGCTGGTCAGATGGCCTCAGTCGCCTGCTCTGTGTTAAATCCAAAAAAATAGAAGACTTTTTTGTCGTTGGAATGTTCTGTGCAATCAGATTGTGGAAAAATACTAGACGTGCTGAAGTAAATGCATGTATTGGACAGTTCAAACCTTAAAATTCTATAGCACAAGGCACTCGTGGCCGGAACATCTACGAATGGTGTAGTTGTCAGCTGTAGTGAACGCATTTATTTCTATGTGGGTGGTGCAGTCTAAACGAATATCAAAGATCATGAATAGAATTATAGAGATGAGTGACAATGACTGCAAGAGAGGAAGAAGCCAACTATCACCTGCTGTTCCAGGACGGGTATGAGGTGATTCAGCACCCA